>VMKM01000940.1:0-208195 GCA_008360985.2 Macquaria ambigua | reverse complement strand
AAGATATGTGCTAAACTTAGTCTAATAATACCTAGAATACTTAGCATTCAAACTGAGCCTTGTTTCCAAGTTACTGACTTCTCCAATGACCAGTTTTATCCGAAAGTCAACCAAATAAAATAAATGTATTTTGAATTGATTTTATTTAAATAATTTTAAGTAATATTTCAATTATTGTGAGTAATATTTAAGTCACATCTTTTTTGTTAAACTACTGTTTCCAAGATCAATAATGTTAAATATTTCATTTGTTTTATTTTAACAAAAAGAACATCATTCTTATGTATTTTAAAAATGACAGATGTCAGCAGGTGTTTAACTAAAACAGCTGGGTCATATCACCCAGAGTAAAATTAAAACTGAAGCTGACCAGAATTGTTTCTGTCATTGTCACATTTTCCTCTTCCCAATGAGTGGGACAAAGCTAAAAGCTTGACTCAAAATATTTCCCCTTTAATGTAAATCGCATTAATAACGGCTGCTGGCTCACTGTCACAGACTTTAATAAATGGAAGAGGGTTTTCATTCATTTCAACAGTTCCACCTGTGCTTTTCTGCTGTGACAAGTCCAAAGGTGGTGTGAAAAAGTTCCATAAGCATCTCAGTTTGAAGATACAGGTAATAGTTTTTCACAGGGCAATCATAGTGTTTGGTCATTAGATGGTTTGTTATTCTCTGCTTCTCTGTGTTCTTTTCCATCCTTACACATCAGGACGACCTTGATAAGATGTTAACACGAGGTGATGACTAGCAATTCTTGATGAGAGCTTTGCTGATAAGAGATTAACAGGTAATTCCTTCATAAGAGATAACTAAAAGTCTTTGCATGTAGTGGAACATTTGATAGTAAAACAGATACACATCATCCTTCAGTCCCTTATTTGGTCTCTTCCTGCTCTGACGTGTCTGTATATTGTGGTCAGTATGGTGACAATATAAGTAGCAACAGTAGTAAGAGTTGGTAGGATATTCAACTTTTCTGCTCAACCTGACCTGACAGAGCTGGCTCACACTCTCTTTCAAAGACATGAAGAACTTCAATTTTCCAACACTTGCACTGGCAGGGATGATTGCGATGGCCTACACAGCATCAATCACACAACATCATAAAGACCAGTCTCATCTTATTCATGAAAAAGCAGAGAATGAGTTGAAGCACATGGTAAGAAAACTACAAAAGTACATGTGGCTTGTTTGTTTGTCATCTCATTATGTACTGACATTCTTATCTTGTCATTGAAGCTGAGTCTTATTCATGAAGAAGCAGGGAATAAGTTGAAGGACGCGGTAAGAAAACTACAAAAGTACATGTGGCTTGTTTGTTTGTCGTCTCATTATGTACTGACATTCTTATCTTGTCATTGAAGCTGCAGAATGAAACCGTGGCAAAGTTATCAAGCAATGGCATAACATGTGTGGTACGTTGGAAACATTTTATAATTATTGTGATTACTGTACACAACGGTGTTTGACATTTGTCACACATGGTAGATGCAATATCCACACTTTGCATGGAACTTGTGAACTCCTCAAAATTAAGCTTTGCTGGTTTCTCTAGACTAATTCAGTCCTACCTCCAGCTTGTTGGATACCATTACTAATTGTGCCTTTCTCCTCACAGGAAGGGTTCTTCTGTTTGGCTGAGAAGGCTCTGAATAACACACGTTTAAGAGATTCAAAACTCAACCGCCTCTTGCATCAGTGCAACCAGGTAAAGAGGAATTCAGTGTGACTGAACATGCTTTTTGTATGGTCTTTAATGTCAAACATGTTCTGTATCATTTTAGTTCTGTGTTCAGCTAGATCTTTGTGCACTTAAAATTGAAATTGTCAAAATGATTTTGTTTCAGATTGATAATGTCTCTTGTTCCAATCCACTGAACGGCACCAAACAACTTCTAAAAAAACTTCTGAAGAACATCATGAACTGTACCCTGACCTACTCGCACAGAAAAAATGTGTCCACATGAATTATTTGGAGTGATCATATGTATTATTTAAGACATGTAATATACCAGTACTTAAGTTATTTTTATTTATTGTAGAATGCAGTATTTATTTTCTTACATATCTTATTTTTATAGCATTTGTATTTATACATCAATAAATTATAATGTGACAGTGGTTTGTTGTTAAAGTCTTATTTGTCACAGCCTGCCTGCTTATAATGTTTTAGGTATCAGCAATCCATCCTTATCATTCAAGTAAAACTGTTCAGTTAACCAGCTGTTTTACGCAGAAGAACAAGACTTTTGAACATGAGGCTGCAATAAACAATTAGGAATCTCACTGATTTAACAATGAAACACAGAAAGAGCAACAAGTATGTGAGATAAACATGTAAAATAATTTAATAAATAAAATATCCAGGGGTTTGGTGGATGTAAACATTTGACATACATCAGGATACAAAATAAAAGTCAGTTTGCCTCCACCACAGAACATCATAAAATTAAATTATGTCCACAAAAGCCTCATACTAGTGCATTATACTAAGGCATACAGTATGTAAGGTGCATTTCAATATAACACAGAGTGTTCTGACATTTGAAAATAAATAAAAAGATGACTTGCTTAGATTAGCAAATGGCACTAACATAAAAGCAGGCTGGCATGCATGCCCCTATGCTTCTGAATCTGACCTAAAGGAAAAAGTACAAAACGCACTTTTCAGTTACACACTTGATACTACATACTCTCCTCTCCTTGTTCCCTCCACATTAGTGTTTGTTTTTGTTTCTCTCCATGTTAATGACTTCTTGTATTCAATGGGAAGCAACATGGAGGATACAGCTTGTGCTGAGAGTTGAATCATTTGCTTTAAGTGAAAATGCACCCTTAATTAGAATGAATTTATAATCTATTCATATCAGCATGGGCCGTTTAATATGAACCAGTTTCTCACGTAGCAGGAAATCAGAATAGAAGTTATGACTTAATCTGCACAGTGTTCATCGTGAGACACTAAATTTCAGAAGATATAAAGGCAGTTTCTAGTTCATCTCCTCAATTCTATTTTCAACATCCTGTCAATTCTATACCTTCTTTCAGACCACTGGTCATAGTCAAAACCAGTGATGTTTAAAGTGAAATATGTTTAGGGTAAATTCCTGCTTACATAAAAGAGCTTAATTTGAACAGGCTGCAGCCTTGCCTTCCAAAGCAACACTAACTCTAACCTAATTTGGTCTCTTCCTGCTCTGACGTGTCTGTGTATTGTGGTCAGTATGGTGACAATGTAAGTAGCAACAGTAGTAAGAGTGGGTAGGATATTCAACTTTTCTGCTCAACCTGACAGCGCTGGCTCACACTCTCTTTCAAAGACATGAAGAACTTCAATTTTCCAACACTTGCACTGGCAGGGATGATTGCGATGGCCTACACAGCATCAATCACACAACATCATAAAGACCTGTCTCATCTTATTCATGAAGAAGCAGAGAATGAGTTGAAGCATGCGGTAAGAAAACTACAAAAGTACATGTGGCTTGTTTGTTTGTCGTCTCATTATGTACTGACATTCTTATCTTGTCATTGAAGCTGCAGAATGAAACCGTGGCAAAGTTATCAAGCAATGGCATAACATGTGTGGTACGTTGGAAACATTTTATAATTATTGTGATTACTGTACACAACGGTGTTTGACATTTGTCACACATGGTAGATGCAATATCCACACTTTGCATGGAACTTGTGAACTCCTCAAGATTAAGCTTTGCTGGTTTCTCTAGACTAATTCAGTCCTACCTCCAGCTTGTTGGATACCATTACTAATTGTGCCTTTCTCCTCACAGGGAGGGTTCTTCTGTTTGGCTGAGAAGGCTCTGAATAACACACGTTTAAGAGATTCAAAACTCAACCGCCTCTTGCATCAGTGCAACCAGGTAAAGAGGAATTCAGTGTGACTGAACATGCTTTTTGTATGGTCTTTAATGTCAAACATGTTCTGTATCATTTTAGTTCTGTGTTCAGCTAGATCTTTGTGCACTTAAAATTGAAATTGTCAAAATGATTTTGTTTCAGATTGATAATGTCTCTTGTTCCAATCCACTGAACGGCACCAAACAACATCTAAAAAAACTTCTGAAGAACATCATGACCTGTACCATGACCTACTCGCACAGAAAAAATGTGTCCACATGAATTATTTGGAGTGATCATATGTATTATTTAAGACATGTAATATACCAGTACTTAAGTTATTTTTATTTATTGTAGAATGCAGTATTTATTTTCTTACATATCTTATTTTTATAGCATTTGTATTTATACATCAATAAATTATAATGTGACAGTGGTTTGTTGTTAAAGTCTTATTTGTCACAGCCTGCCTGCTTATAATGTTTTAGGTATCAGCAATCCATCCTTATCATTCAAGTAAAACTGTTCAGTTAACCAGCTGTTTTACGCAGAAGAACAAGACTTTTGAACATGAGGCTGCAATAAACAATTAGGAATCTCACTGATTTAATAATGAAACACAGAAAGAGCAACAAGTATGTGAGATAAAACATGTAAAATAATTTAATAAATAAAATATCCAGGGGTTTGGTGGATGTAAACATTTGACATACATCAGGATACAAAATAAAAGTCAGTTTGCCTCCACCACAGAACATCATAAAATTAAATTATGTCCACAAAAGCCTCATACTAGTGCATTATACTAAGGCATACAGTATGTATGGTGCATTTCAATATAACACAGAGTGTTCTGACATTTGAAAATAAATAAAAAGATGACTTGCTTAGATTAGCAAATGGCACTAACATAAAAGCAGGCTGGCATGCATGCCCCTATGCTTCTGAATCTGACCTAAAGGAAAAAGTACAAAACGCACTTTTCAGTTACACACTTGATACTACATACTCTCCTCTCCTTGTTCCCTCCACATTAGTGTTTGTTTTTGTTTCTCTCCATGTTAATGACTTCTTGTATTCAATGGGAAGCAACATGGAGGATACAGCTTGTGCTGAGAGTTGAATCATTTGCTTAAAGTGAAAATGCACCCTTAATTAGAATGAATTTATAATCTATTCATATCAGCATGGGCCGTTTAATATGAACCAGTTTCTCACGTAGCAGGAAATCAGAATAGAAGTTATGACTTAATCTGCACAGTGTTCATCGTGAGACACTAAATTTCAGAAGATATAAAGGCAGTTTCTAGTTCATCTCCTCAATTCTATTTTCAACATCCTGTCAATTCTATACCTTCTTTCAGACCACTGGTCATAGTCAAAACCAGTGATGATTAAAGTGAAATATGTTTATGGTAAATTCCTGCTTACATAAAAGAGCTTAATTTTAACAGGCTGCGGCCGCCGAAATGCATTCCAAAGCTGATGTTGGACATCCTCAAAAAAAGTCTTACACTGTAATGCAAATAACTGGTCCTCTTGGCCAAGAGGTGCAGCTCCTTCCCTTTTAAAACCGTACCAGCTATACAGTGTATTTAAATCATCTTTTAAATAATGTTCAACAATAAATTCTTCAGACTCGACTAATAACTTGTTTTCCTAAAGTAACATGACAGTTGCTGTGAAACCAAGCTCTCCTCTGCGCTGTCTTCACTGCAGGAGGGATTCGATCACAGCGTCTGGCTTTGCAGATCTTTTCCTGTGTGGAGATGGGTACATGATTAAGTGTTATCAACAACCTCAGGGAGCTTTCAGCATCCTCATTTCTCAGAACAACAGTATATCATGATAACGACAAATACCATCGTGCTAACGCTTCATATCGTCATGCTATAAATAGACTAAATATACAGTGCGGGCAAACATTCACAACCAGTAACTCTTCTGTTCACTCATACGAGTATTTGATGTAGTCTAACGGAAGTACAGACGAAAAACTATGTTAAACCACCAGTTGAAATGGCGAGGGGCTAAAAGTTCAGCAAGTAAACATAACCAGCAAAGAGTGTGAACAAATTACCCCAGAATCAGGTTTTTGCTTTTCAGAAAGGTCACTTCATGAAAAAAACTGAGTTACGACCTCGGGAGGTGGTGTGTGGAAGTGGACATGTATAAGATCGCCCCCTGTGATAATGGCAGCTGAAGTGACATTGAAATTACTCTGAAATCAATCATCTCTCTCTCTGTCACATGATAAGCAACCTCAAAAAAAAAAAAAAAAAAAAAAAAAAAAAAAGCTTGCAATTTCAATGTGCACGATCAAACAGAAGGAGATAAAGTGCTGTTGTAGCATTAATTTGATTCCTGATCAGTATAACCACTGAATGATCTGTATGGGTGAGGGAGCGGTGTCAATGAGAGCCTGTGAAGACTCGCTCGTGGTAAATCCATGCAAGTCATCCATGTGTGCAACACAGTTATTGTTGCAACTTAACTGCTAAACTGACCAAGTTATTGTTCTTGTTGCATTTTCTGTCCACCCTGTGGACTGGAGGAGGACCCCCTCCGATTTGAATGTAGTATGGGGAAACAAAGATAGATTCAATCAGATTTGTGATCTGAGCAGCGGAGATGCATAACTGTATATATGGCCAAGTGTAAATGAAAGTGCATTAAAACACATCCGCATAAGAGATTCTTGAAATGACAAATGTAAATGGAGCCACAGACTGATGGAAGAAACAGGATCTGGTCTGTCTGGGGTCTGTGAAGAAAGTAGATTACCTTCGCCCAGTCTTGGGTCGGCCACTCTTGCCACTTTTAGAGGTCCTGGGTCTCTCTAGTTTCATCAGTGACTGCCGCATGCTCTCCTCTGTGTAGGCCAGATACACATGGGACAGATCCACCTCAAATGGCTACAGGAGGCAGGGACAGAAGAAGAGTGAGGTCAACAATACACCGTCAAGGAGAATCTCCCACCTGAGATTGTCATTACACAAAAACAATCTCAGGCAATGACAAAAAAAAACGTACAAAGAACTCACATCTTTTTCTTTTTTGTCTGGAGCAGGGGTCTGTTTTCTCATATTATTGCCAGTGTATGCCACACATTTCTGAAAGATAAAGTACAAAGACACGCATTACTGAGAATTAGTCCTTAACTCAAGAGTTTCACCTTTCAATTAATGTCCATCAAACCGCAAAATGCAGTGTGTGCATGAGTTATGCAAAGGGAGCTCACCAGCTGCCATTCTCCAATGTCTTCATTCCAGTGCACATAATTCTCTATCATCTCCTACACAGGACAACATGAGAAAATATAAAAACAAGGACAGACATCGTCACTGATGCAAAACAAAAACTAGCTATTATCATCCAACTGCAGAGCCTCACCGCCAGCAGGTTTATGCAGGAGATGTGCTGATGTCCACCTACAGGCAAAGAAAAGTAACAGCTTCTGCAATTCTTACACCTGTGTCCCCTGCAGGCAACGAGTGTTATAAATGCCAACTAAGCTGTACAAATTTTAAAACGGCTGTTTGTTTGTGTGTGTGTTTTTGAGGGTTTATTATTTACATTTCAAACCTGCAAAATCTAAAAATTTTGTTAACTGAAGCATATTCTCTGTTTCGCTGTGTGCCCGCTCTTCTTCTGGAGGGAAGTCCATTTGTACAAGGCAGTTCCATGAGGAAAAAAAACCTAAGCATATGTTAGTACATGAATCTTGTAATGTCAATGGATCAACTGTATTAGCTCCTTTTCAGCCAGGAGTTTGTGTTGGGTTATTATACACGGAATATAAAAACAGTTGTATAAATGAAAATGAACTGTTCCAACACAACCTAAATAAAGCGCCAGTCAGCCAGTGACCTCTTCTTTGTGCACAGATGTGAGACAACGATACACGGCATAGGTACTGAGCAAAGGCAAAATATTGAAAATCAGACAGCATCACATACACACCTGGTATTCCTGGGGAATAAAGTTGTCTATGATGAGCATCTGGAGCCGCAGCTCTCGACTCAGCTGGCGGATGTTCTCCAGGAGGCCCTCGATCTCTCTGTGATGCTCTTGCTGCAAATCTGCCATCTAACGGACAAAACACAACAATCACAGCGATCAATTTGTTTTGGTCCCCTGATCAATCAACTACACCATGGATTGAGTGATTAAAAAAGTATTTTATTACATTTTCTATAGGAATTCAGTCTCTCATAACAGTCTTGGGGCAAATAATCCATACTGTTGTATGATTGTCCCTACACACTACACCCTGCTGCCCAGCCAGGGACTGTTCAATGTATGATCTCTCTCAGTGTTACTCTTTTTATGTTATGCTTACTTCTGATTTGGCAGCCATCAGCATGGTCCATACTTTCTTCAGCTTTTTGGTCTTTCCTTGAGCCTCCTCCTGCAGGCTAGTGTACTTCTCTTCTATGTCCAGACGTTCTTGCTGTATTAAGGGGGGGGGGGGGGGGGGGAGATCAATGATTATGTAAAAGCAAGCTAGCAAGCTGTAGTCTGTGGTCATGACTGTGAAGAACCTATAACCTATATAGATAAAGGGCAGATCTCACTCACAAAGAAAGTGAGATAGCGACTATGAGCTTCTAACCATATTTTCCAGCCATTTCTGTGATGATCAAGCTAATATTAAGATCGAAACCTCATGTAGACTTTGTGTTATCTGGTGCAATGTCATCTCACCCATTGTACCTCATGGCACAGTTGTAGACAGCTGATGTTGCATGCAGACTGAAGATGGTACTACTTTCATTTAGGAAGTGAACTTGTTTAGGCCCATAGAAACACATCATCTTATGTATTTATTTTGGTCAAATTGTTGCGTAAGGATTTAACTCCAGAGTGTTCGGTAGACGTATTGTTTTGTTACAACTTTAACTTCACTACAGTTACAGCATGACAGTGGTTGGAGTTTTCAATATGATGTAACCAATGCTCACATTCATGTCATCATTCCATTTCATAATGCAGCAGGAATGACAAAGCAAGTACTCATCATCAGCTGATCCACTTAGTGAAGTATTTGACAGTCAGATTGTTTTTTTGGAAAAATGGTGGCGTGTCCAACGATGCTAACTGTCATCTTTCCTTACCTCTTTCTCCTCCAGCTCCTTCCGCAGCTGCTCCGCTCTCCTGCGACGTTCTTCCAGTTCATTGTTGGACTCCTGCAAAAGCTTCTCCTGCTCCTCAGCCTTGGCCAAGAGGTCCACCCCACCCACGATCACCTTCTTCTCTAAGGCTGACAACTTCTCCAGCAGAAGGTGATGCTCCTGCCTAAAAGGTTAGAGGTAGATGAGGTATCAAATGAGAGGCTACCACATTACCAGATCCACTTATAATTAAAGAAAACATTACAGATTATTTGAATTGTATCATCATGAATACCACATTTAAAAAGTTCATCAAAAGTAGAAATATTTTTCTTTTCATGGACTCACTGGGCTTTAAGAAGGTCCTTCTCCCTCTTCTCCAGCTCTGCTCTTGCCTTGTTCCTCTCCTCCTCCTCCATGTCCAGCTTGGCCTCCAAGGCCTTTCTTTCCTCTTCAATCTTCGCCTGCATCTCCACCATCTTGTCCGGAGAAACCTTCTTCCTCCCTTAATAGAGACACACAGGGAGCCATAGTTTGTTTTAGATGCATCTTCCCATACCAAACACTTGTCAGTGTATAGAATGCTTTAAATGCAGATTCATTCATTTTATACTGTGGTTTTTAATCAGCATTAGTATTATTTAATATGTGGAGTTTTAGTTCATAAATGCGTACTACAGAAGTCGAATGTATGGGTTTTTAGAAGGAACTTCAGTCTTAACAGTGAGTGCCAGTGAGATCCAGCTTCAAAGTTCTGACTTGCTACTGCACAGTATTAAATAATTAGTTAGTGTAAGCAAAATTTGAATATAAGGGAAACTATACAGTATATATTGCACAATTCTCTTAAAGAAATGGTGGCTATGAAGATGGAGAACATGAGACCCATGGGTGGCAGTCAGATATGGACAGACAGAAAAAAGTTAACAGCGATTATACAATAAACCAATGTTATCCGATTAGTCAGAGTTAGTGAAATAGCTGCTGAAACACATGGCAGCCGTTTGTGCGAGTAGAGACACCATTGCTACAGGACAGTAGGACTATGTAGATTCTTACACCAACCTCTTTCTTCTTGAATTAAGAGGTGTATAGCAAGCCAGACAGGCGGCATTTGCACCAGGAAGAGGACAAGAGAGAGAGAGAGAGAGAGACAAAGAGTGACACATTACAGAGTGATCTTGAAAGTCTTATGACTCTATACAGTGGAACACCACATATATGGGAGGAAGGAGTGGGAGAAAGACAGATGAAACAAGATAACTAATAATATCAAAATGCCGTTGGAGACAGGGAATAGACATGAGGCAAAAAACAACAAAAATCACTTCACATAATGAAATATGATGTGGGTGAATTGCGTCTTTGAGGTACAGGAGTTACAGATTACACAATAAAGCCTTGCAGAGATGTAAGCTGAAGCTGAGGATATGAAACTGTCATGCATAAACAGTCTATGATGTGAAATCTTTGGTCATTGAAGTCACACCAGGAACCTTGGCATTTCCATGTGAATCCTAACAATATTTGGGACATAAAATTTCAGGAGTGTGGTCAGTCGCAGTGGGGAGATCTGGACTGTGAGCATACAGGAGTGGCAGAGACATAGGGTATAAAGCCCCTTTCACACATGCACTGTAATCCAAAAATGCCCCAGAAAAATTCACTCTGGCAATTTGCCTACTCGGGACCTTAAACGGCTCAAGTGTCAATTAAAAGAACAACATTAACAGACAAGGTTACCATGAAGTTTATTTACTTTGGTTCTTTAAAATAATTCCTGAATTAATGATGAAATGCAAACTAGAAAGAGATCCCATGCCTCCTTCTACCTAGACTGCACACTGTACTGTTTATTTAAAAAATATTTCATTTTAATAAGAAAATATGTAGAAGTTTTAATCTGCATTTGATCTGGATCTGTATTATAACACATAGTGACAGATAGTGATAAGACAATTATGGGATACATGAAATAAATAGAAAATATGTTAAGAAAAGAATTGGGCTTTCTGATGTTAAGTTATATTAAAATCTCCATGCAGGCCTACTGTATTATAATGTGAGTCATGTGCACCCTTCTTGAGACAACTGTGCAATTTCACATACTATATAATAAGCACAAGAATAAGAAATAAATGACGCCGGCCACTTTAGAATGGAAACACTACAAATGACTCAAGCTGTGGCTGAGACATCAAGTAATCAGGAAACCCCCCTAAGAAAACCACCTACATACACAGCACGAAGGAAATCTAAAATCTAAAATTCCTGCACTCATCAAGCACATCATTCAAGTCACTAAAAATGTTCAACTCTCATTCATGCCAACTGTTTACCAAATATAGACAGAAAAACTGTTAAAGCTGCAAACATATTGCAAGCAAATCAGGAACTGAAGAGTTTGAACTTTGAAATCTTCCATTTTTTAATGGAAGCAGGCAGGCTGCTGACAGACTTTATAAAGTAGACTGCAGAATTCTCTGTCATGATAAAATTGATGAGGAACATCTCTCGAGGGGAGCTACAGGGTGTTTTGACAACTACTGGGGATGCTTAAGTGGGGGCAAACCTACCGAAGCCCTGCCTGTGGTCAGCAATCAAGCAATAGAGATAAATGTGCTTTCTAATCATTTAGACAGCCTGTACAGTATGAGAACTGATACACTCTTCATCCTTGGTGTCATCTTTTGCAACTTGATATCCTCCAGCAGTGATGCCACCAGGATGAGAAGAAAACCTGGATTGGTCAGAAGAGCTGCCATACATTTACATTTAAAACCAGCAATTCTACGGGTTCTATGTGTGAAAAGGGCTTAAGTCTGTGGGCAGGTGGGTTGGTAGAGCAGAGTCCCGCTCCAACTCACTATTCTGAGGTTTGTCCTCAGTGGGCAGAGGCACTGAGGAGGAGCAGGCGAATTCTGAGCTACAGCTGCTGCTGCTGCTGCTGCTGCTGTCTGGAAAAGAAGCAGAGGAAGCACCATTGCCACCAAAGCCCGCAGTGACAAACAGGTAGAGGTAGAGACGGAGAGCTCTGGGAGCCATTGGTTTGCAGAGCTTGAATCAAAATATCAAATCAGGCAGCTGTGGGTCTACACATGCAAATTGCAGATACAGCATCATACTCACAGAAGCTGAATGATTGGGCTATTTCAGTAAACTAATACTATCGTATTGGAAAGAATAATAATGACAACTGGAAAATATAAAGTGACCAATATAAAAGCGTCCTAGAACATGGCATCACAGGAACATTAGTGATAGTGATGTTGCAATGATGCTTACTCGTCTGTATTTAACACTTTCCACTTAAAAACAGGGCAGAGTAAAAGGCGAGAATACAAGGGGAACTCCTAAATGAGAAGTGTTAATGTTAATGGAAGCTTGTTAACAAAGAGTAGAGCCTAACTAGTGTATTCAGAGCAACTGATGATTATGAGGAACTGAGTGCTGACTCATAATACAATTAACATACTGATAAGAGATCAAACTAGATACACATATATACAAATTAAACAGATGTATATTCAACCATTTATCAAGACCGCATACTAAACCACTGCATGAAAAAACACTCCCCACAGGCTTATGAAGATTGCATCAGCAGATTTTCAGTAATTTGCTGTAATGCACACTTGAATCTATGTGTTCATAAATGACAAATTCTTACCTCTTCTTCTCCTGCGGCCTTCTCCTGCCTCCCCTCCTTCATCATCACCTTCATCCATCTCTTCTGATCCACTGCCCTCGGAGCCAGAGATCTCTTCGCCTAGAATAGCACAAAACAACATTTTAAAAAGACACGAGTCAGTCTTTAAACACCTGTAATCCAAATGGCATGATTATTTTTTACTGTCTGGCTCTTTACCCTCCACCAGTTTCTTCTTTAGCTCCTCAATCTCCTTCTGAAACTGGCGCAATAGGGCATCCTTAGGATCCTCATTGATCCTGGCTTTGTTCTTGATGTTTTTAGCCCTATTAGCGTAGCGCAGGGTACTGATGGTCTCATCGTAGTTATAGTCTGCAGGGCCTATATTTGCACACTGGTGGGGAGAAGTATGTCATTTAAAAAGTGAGGCAAAAACTCTAATGTCAAAGTCGAGTATGGCAAAATGCTTAGAATTTACAAATGCCTGGAAAACATCAATTTGCACATTTATTGCTCTCTGAAATGAAGCACTTGTTGCTCAGAAGAACACTTCAGTTTAAAAAGAGAGTTTTTTGCAACTCATGCACACATGCTTCTAGTACTGTTTTCAAACTTTCACTCTACCATCATGGTCTTGGAGTTTCCTCCTAGCGAATCCTGCAGCAGACGGGTTAGTTTAGAGTTCCTGTAGGGCACATGTGTGCTCTTGCCGTCCACCAGGGCAGAGATGACATTACCCAGTGTGGAGAGAGAGAGATTGATCTTCGTCGCTTCCTTTAAACGCTGACCTGTGGCTCCAGTCTTGCCCTGTCTCTCCGAACCCTGTAGGGGTAGAGTGACAGATTAACTGGAGCAGTATCATGTCTTTTTCTAGGAAATAGTTCATTTTCATTCAGAAATGTCTGGCCACAGATACATACTGCAAGATCAACCAGATGAAGCTTTCCCATGCGCACATGCTGGTTGCCATCCACACCCTTCTCACTGCACTCAATGGTGATGGTGAAGATAGCGTGAGAACGGGAGCTGTGTTCATTCATGTTTGTGGCACCAACAGACCCTACACAGTGAAAGAACACAGTGAAATAACATTTGATCAGACAACAAGACTCATATGATGACATAATTATGTACTGTTTAAAATTTAAACTGAAATGATTATCTTTGCGCTTGCATGTAAAGTATATTTGCACATAAGCCCATTGATTGATAGTTTGCATACATTATATTTAAATTGTATGTATATCAATCAGCTTAAGCCACACAATGTTGTATATAATGCTTTTATCACATATCGCACAGATAAATATGTCAGTGAAAAACAATGATCAATGTTTGTGGGTATCCATTTCCCTCTTAATGTTGTTGGTTATCCTGCTTACGGTTTTTGTGGCCCAGTGTCATAATCCTGTCCATGTCGTCAGCATTGTTCACCACGTAACCAGAGAGGTCTTTGATATACACGCCAACATCTGGTCTTTCTTTCACCTGTGATGAAAAAATAGAACTGTGTCATGGAAAACTGCTGTCAGCGTCAAACAGTTCATACAAGCAAATCTATTCAGCCATCTTCTGATGACTCTAGTGCCCTTTAAGACAGATCCTCCAAGACAGTTTTGCTATTAATCACTGAAGTCCATGTTTTACTGTTGAATTTCCTTTTACCTCTAGCCTCTGCAGCTGGTCCTTGCCCAACAAGTCCCGCACTTCCTCATTGTAAATCTCCAGGTACGAAACACGAACCAAAAACCTGTAGAAGTCAAATGTGTATTCAAAGTCATGTTAAATGCTGAAATATAAAACTGCAAATTGCAAAATAGGCCTTGTAAATAAATACTTCAATCCCACTCACTAACACTTGTGCCCCTTGATAAGAGCTCTGCAAAATTAGAAATGCACAACCCTCTCCACCAATACTCATCATTTACAGATTTGTCTTTCTTCTATAATTCAGTAAGACTCATAACAGTACATTCAGTACAAAACCAAGGCAGTTTACCAATAATAGTGTCAAGCTCTGTCCACAGCTTGTGGTGGAGTGTGCATATTAGAAAAATAAACAGCCACCCAAGTTTTCACTTTATTTGGGGCTAATGCATATACTGAAAATTGTAAACTGGACTAATTATGTGTGTAAGGAAAAGAGTTTTCTAAATGTTTGCAGAATGATTGCTTTCTTACCTTCTGTCACCCTCTGCCTTGGCAATGTGACCAAAAATATGGGCAAAGGAGTTTGGGATTATCCCTCTGAGTTCTGGCACTGCTCTCACACCCTCCATGGTGAATGTTTTTCCTGTGCCAGTTTGCCCATATGCAAAAATGGTGCCTGCAATGGACAGCAGAACATACAATCACACCATTAGTGCCAGTATGGAATATAAAAATTAAAGATAAAATAATTCATAGTAGTTATTATATTATATTAAAGTTAATAATGTAAAACACACATTCGAGGATTAGATTCATAAGAGGTTATAAAGTGCATGTTTGAGTGTCTCACATGGTTAATGCAGTCACTACACTGATGATGCAGATTTTACAGCAATGGTTTATTAATAAATATGATAAGTAATGTCATAAATTTTACCATTGTATCCCTTTAATACTGAGTCAATGATGGGGCGGGCTGTGAGATTGTAGACATCCAGCTGTTTGCTGTCTGGTCCAAACACGGTGTCAAATGTGAAGGTCTTAGGAGGCTCCTGGGGAGTCTCCAGTTTGTTAACTGTTATGGTCCCACGGATCTCGTCCACAAGGACGGCCAGTTTGTGGCCCATCATTTTCTCTTTCTGGTTGAGGGGACGACATCTCACCACCACCTTTACGTTATCATTGACCTCAGGTTTCTCAAGTTTATTGCTCTGGAAAAAAACGGACCGTAATGAGAGATAGTTATGTCATCGAATGTAACGTTAGTGATAATTAACTAGCAAACCTACAATCTCAGTTAACCAACATAAACATAAGGGCATAGCTGTCAAGCTGTTTAAAGTAAATAAAACCACGCAGTGGGTGTGCAGCTAGCTTAAATGACTCGTCAAAACGTCGTCAGAAGCTAGCTAACATTAGTCACTTGCACCTTTGCAGTTTGCTGGGTTGCTAGGCAGGCAAACGGTAACGTTATTAACGTTGACGATAGCCTTAGCTAACTGAGTACCACAATAGACAGACAACATCTAATTTGGAGAATTAGATTCTGTCAAAATCCCACATTATTAACAGTTCATGCTAATTATTTTGTGGTGACTGACTGGTAAAACCCAACGTTGGGAACAGTATACCATTTCCTTGTATTCTACACGAACAGGCTGGTAACTAAGCTAACGATGCTAACCGGTTAGCATCACATCAGTGAGGTCGGAGGAAGGGTGGATCCCCTTTGCAAACAAAACAAAAAATGCGAATAGGCGTCGCGACTTACCGGCATAGTGAGAATGCAGAAAGGCGATTATAGTAGATGTATAATGACAATGAAATGTTTGTAAAGCTTTGTTCATTTGACTGTAGATTATCCGAAGAATTGAAATGCCGGCGCAGTGCCCATATCATCAAAGGTTCACATCCGATAGCTTGTTGTCAGGTCTGTCAAAGTGCGCATGCGTTGCAGGGAGACGTGGGGGTCTTCAGTTGCAGTAACTGCTGGCATGTAGCCTACTAAATTGCATTATTGTGTTGATATATTTAATATATCGGGGAGATACTTAAGTAAAGGTGGAAAGTATCAACATACATTTACTGTCACACTTACTGTAGGACCCGATTAACTTGCTAGGGGCCCCCTAGCAGGTTAATCATGGCATGAAAAAAATGCTGGGCCCCCATTAACCCCCCCATTCCTCCCACTCTCTGTTCATTGTGTATGACATTTCTATGCTGGAATACTGGCTGGTCCCAAGTTTGCTGTGTGTTAGTTTGATTATACACACATTAATTTGTCACATACTGTATGTGCATAATACTGAAATACTGAAGGTCTTGAAACTAGATTTTGACTAGCACTAGGCTGATAAATAAGGACGATATTAACTTATTGAAGACATACTGGTTTTGTGCATATGTCGGTAGAAACAAATAGCAGTAAATAAATCCCAAAGAAATGCTTGAGTTTATTTAGGAACAGTGTCTTCATTACATAGTTTTTCCCACAGAAAATAGTGACAAGTTAATTTTTGTCACGTCACATGACCACTCAGTTCAAAACGTGGTCACAACTCTTTAATAACCAAATTTAAGGGAACCTTAGCAAAAATGTTTGTTTCTCATGTGTTTACACACATAAAAACTAAATGTTGACATACAATGTTACGACATTTAATGTTAACATAGGGACCCTCTTCAAGACACAATCAGGCAGGACCCACCTAAAGCCCCTTATTATGTTAACTGATGTTGTGCTTTAGTGGTGCATATTCCCAATTACATTTTTTAAGTATTTAAATTAATTACTACAAACCAGTTGACACACAGTGAACTAGTGGGGCCCCTAGAGGGTTGTAGGTAATCCAGCCTTGCTGATGGCTGTAGCCACAGGTTGCAGAGTAAGTTCTTATATGTAGAACATAGGGTAATACCATAATATGAAGCAGTTACCTCAGCTGCAATATTAAAATAGTTTTTGCATGAGTATTTTAACATGCTCCAAGAACAGGTAGACCTACTTTGACATCCGCTCTTACTTATATATATCTTCATTTGCAGTTGAAGTCTCGAATGCAGAACTTTTGCATTTAAGAAAGGATTTCTCCATTATGATATTGCTGTTAGTTAAAGAATTATACACCTGAAGTAAGACACCAAACTACTAACGTTCTGGAAGTATAGTTTATTACCACACAAGCAGTACAGATATTTTACCTCATAATTTCTCTAAATATATTTAAATATAGTTTGTTTTCTTTGTGGGTTTTGACAAAGGCACTAACCAATGCGTGTAACATGGGTATTAAACAAGGAACAGTCATTAGGTGGGTTTTTGTGCAAAATCTTATAATAGTACATGTGTAACAAACAGTCACATACGTTGAAGGGCACACAATATATCTCTGGAGAATTTAACCACACTCTCATATGCACTCAGGACAAAAAATAAACACCTTCTTCGTAGGATTGTCATTTGGCAGTATTAACCTTTGGACCTAAACACGCATCTTGTTGTTCAGCAGGTCAGTCAAGTCATTTGGCAGTTTGAACACATGGAATATAGATATCTCCACTATTCAGTAGTAGTACACAGTCAGCTGAGCCTTTCGAGGGCTTGAAGAATACTGCTGTGGAATAAGCCTGTATGCCCACTGCTCTCCTGAGTAACCAGAACCCGTCCATCAGGTCGAGGTCTGTGGACAAGGACAAGCTCTCCTTGAAGCAGACTGAGCTCCGAGTCCGTCTGGGCTAAATGCGTTGTGTTTACTCTGTGTCTGGAAAAAAAAAAAGCAAAAGATGGCAGAGGTTTATGTCCAGTCTGTCAAATCAATAGAAAACGTTCAAGTCTGCTTGTCTGTGTGATAATCAATCTGCTCTTTATTTTCAAGGACAAACATACATATCCAACGTACCTGCTGGGGCTGAACTGAGCTGACACGGCTGATAGCGGCGGCTGTGACGATATCAGTTTCTGCGGGTTAGAATTTAGATCTGAGATGGTTGTTTCAAGGCCTTTCCTGAGAATAGGAACTTTTCCTTCTTTGAGAACGATCCCTGGTCCGTCTCTTCCCAGCGTGAGCGATGGGGCCCACACTTCCAACGGAAGCGGGCCAGGGCGGCAGTTGGAGGGAACTTGATTTCCTGACGACCACGAGGAGGTCCGACGTCTTGGAGGAGGGGAGTCTTCATCTGTGAGGAACCGAACTGACTTTGCCGGCTACGGGAGTAAAATATTTACTGTAAGGCACATGCAGAACAGTGATCACAGGAATAGTTTAAGAACAATGCACACAGAGTACTTAACTTCAGACAAATGCAAGCTCATGTCTCTCGCAAGAAATCATCAGTATGACATTACCTTGTCTACACTGTTCTTGTGTGAGTCAGGTCTGACTAGGATTGAGTGAGGCCCATTGGAAGGCTGTCTGTCATGCTGAAATGTTGCCTCATGCAAAGCAGTGAAGTCCCTGTCTTTAAAGACTGCAGCAGCAGAGGGCGCTGCTGGCTCATTCTTACAGCCCAGTGGTCTGCCAGAGTTGGACAGGATGCTGTTGTTTTTCTTCCTCTGCAGGGCAGGTGAGTAGCCGGACGCCTGAACTTGTGCAAAGTGCTGTGAGTTGGACGGGACGTTCAAACTGGATGTATGGGAGTAACGGTTTGAGCCTGAAAAAACATTTAAAGACATTATTTGACAACCTGGCTAAATCTGTATGTATAATGTAATCAAGCAGTTTGAAGATAGATGTGGTTGTTTAACACTCACCTCTACGAGGGTTAAAGATGCGCCTCACAGTGTCCCAACCTTGTGCACCCCCATAGAGGGACGGTTTTCCAGCGCCAGTGGATGAAATTGCATGCTGAGCTCCATTTGGCACAGATGGGACTTGTCCTGTTGAGTATATCGTTCCATCAGCGTTTACCCTATCAAGAGCAAGGACCACAGCAGGATTCTTGGCAGCTGTGGGTTTCTTTCCAGCTACTGTGTTGTACTGTGAGGACGCATTAGCTGCTTTGGTCTCCAGGAGTCTGGCCGAGGTTCTGCAGTGAGGAAATGAGACACTTTAGTACAAACTGAAGTACCTACTGTATATCATACAGTTATACTGCAGTAAAAGTTTATTTGAACCAAGCACCAGCCTCAGTGTTATATCTCTGTTCCATGGATCATTTAAATAAGTGCATAATCACATGTCGTCCTGCCCACACGAAATTACTGTCTGAATCCAAATGTCATTTAGCTCCCACTTTCTGCAGTCAGGGATCACAGCCTCTCACCTGAGCACAGGCGAGATGTAGTTGCTGGGCAGAATGCCCACTTTGCCCGTTCGGAGTGATAACCCACGCAGCCAGCCTTCTTTGAACTTTCCGTACACTCCCACCATCTCTCCTTTCCTCAGCTCCAGCTCCTCTGGCCGTCGTGGTTTGTAGGAGTACAAGACGGCACACCTGAGGAGTCATAGAGAGGGTTTATCTTCGTTACTACCACACTTTCTATAATGTATATCCAGATAATGCTGCCTAAGGGTATTTAATAATAATAATAATTTTATTTATATAGCTTTTTAAAACACACAGTTATAAAGTGCTTCACATATAGGATAAAATACAGACATACAAATACAAGTATACATACGTACACACATACATACGCACGATACATCGACAAAAATTAAAGCACACGACCAAATAATCAAAACTTAAGGCAAACAGAGAGTGTTTATAATAAAGCAAAGTGTTTAAGTGTTTTTTGTTTCTTTTTCTATTCATATCTAGTACCTGTGATCCGACATTCATATAATTTTTAAAACAGTGACTCACACACTGATGGAGAGCTGCTGCGTGGTGGAGTTTTTGCCGTCTGCAGAGGCAGAGGACATTTGGGGGTTCACCAGTGCCATAGAGATGGTGTTTGGAGTCTCACTGTTCATCTTCTTCTCACTCTGTATTGGGATGGATTTAAAATTATCATCATATGGAATGCAAACGGCGATGCATGGCACAGTATGAAAACAAGCCACACTAGCAGTCCTGTCATTCATGGCATAAGTGTTGAAACCTTTCAGACCTACAAATATTTGAGAACTGTGTTTGATGACATATTGAGATTTAGTGAAAAAAGAGATGTCATTGTGAAAAAGGCACAGCAGCATCTGCACTGCCTAAGTAAATTTCCTTTGGAGTAGATCAGAGAATACTGACAACGTTTTATTCCTCTTTTATCTGAAGTATTTTAACTTTTTTACATCCTTTTATCAAAAGGACAAGAACAGATTGCAAAGCTCTAAAATTATTGACGAAAAACAAAGATCCCTCATACAGCTTAATACTGGACAAGTCCTCAAAAAAGCATGTAAGGTTATCAATGACCCCACACACGTCCTGTGTGACTACTTTAAGCTACTGCCATCAGGAATGTGTTTTAGATCACCTGTATGTAAAACAAATAGGAAGGAGGTTTGGTTATTCCAGAAGCCATTAGACTTGTGAACAGCCACAGTACAAGAATGCTCAGCCTTGTGTACAGACTGATAAATGCACTTGCACTTTTGACATTTCTTTTACATAATAGGTGCCTTAGTGGTGTTGGATATTGTTGGCCGCTGCCATTAATCTTTTTGTATTTCAACTCTTTCTAACATTGTCATATTTATATTTATAGATTATTTTATGTGTGCAAATGCATTGTATATATGTACTTTTGTTTGCAGGCTTGCTTGCCTCAAATTGCCCCATGAAGGATGAATAAAGTACTTTGAATTGAACTGAATAATTCAGCACAGCCGTGCTTTGAGCTAAATACTAACATCAGCATGCTAATATGCTTAACGGGTATAATGTTTACCATGTTGACTGTCTTAGTTTAGCAGGTAAGCATGCTAGCATTGGCTAATTAGCACACAACACAAAATACAGCTGAAGCTGTTGGGAATGTTTTGGAAGTATTTGGTCATAAATTAAAGAATTTAAAGAAAGAAATTAAAATGTTGACCTGATGATGGCAGTAGATGAAAAGTCAGGAGATTACCAAAGTTATTATAATTTAACCTTTACATTAACATGTGGGACATTAATGTGTGTAGTAAATTCCATGTTAATCCATCTCACAGTTTTTGTGATATTTCAGTCTGGACCAAAGTGGTGGACAGACCTGATGAATGATTACTGTTTCAAAGGGAATGTGTGTATTGTTTTAAGACAGACTTCAAACCTTCTTCCTTTTCATTATGTAAAGCTAAACTAAACCAAAATATTCCCCCATTTGGTGTTTTGATGATGATGGTGGAAAGCACTGTCTACCAACATCTCCCACAGGTGTTCAGTTGGGTTGAGATGTGGTGACTGCAAAGGCCACAGCATTTGATTTACACCATTTTCTTACTCATCAAACTATTCAGCGCCCCCTTGTGTTGTTTTATCGGAAAAAAAAAAATCTGCATTCATTATGTTTCTCTGCTCATATATTCAGGTTTTTCCTTTAATTTGTCACCCGTCTGTATATAAGATATGATTCGTCTGATTTTCTTCTGAAATGCTTAGTCTTAGCTCCAACTTCATCAATACAGCAATGATGATGTAAACATTTTAAGCTAAAATACAGTAACAGTAAAAAATATATATAATGGCCTGGCAGACCTCTTTTGCATTTTATCTTCATAGATCCAAGCTTCTCTTTTTAAAGCTGAAAGCTAAGAAACTCTGACAGGCTTGAGGTCAGCAGGCTGTGAGTCAGGCCTGACACAGACAGTGACTAGCAGGGAGTGACACTGAGGTGTCTCATAACCGTTAACGACATCCCTATAATTACCAAACTGAAGTGAGAGTTTTTAGTGAGATATTTATAATTTACTTCTTATTTTTGCCTCCAACCAAACAAATCCCACACACATAATGTTTTCTGATTGTTATCAATCAAAGAGGCGGAAATAACTTTCCCAGTGCTTATTATTTCCACAGTGACATCTACAGAGGTTTGCTGCTATTTACAGCACTACCACTCAACTACTGTTTAAAGCACTCATGATGGCCTGTGGGCCTGGGGTTCCCTCTATACAGCATGTGCCTGGATCCCACAGCTCTCCCACCATTAAGCCGCAATGCATTCACACTGTACCTCAGAGACACACAAAAGAAGTCATAATTCAGACGCAGTTATTGCTATAAGAACTACCTTACTTGCTGTAAGTGCTGTGAGGCAGAAGTAAAGCGAGATAAAGTTATGATATAATGTCCTGAAGACGTACCGGCCTTCCATCATATAGGAGAGTGTATGGATGAGCATCACTGACATCTATAGTCTTTGTTTTCCTTGTGTCTTTTATGACATTCACATGACATTTACACTAAAAGCAGCCATGACCACTAAAATAAAAATGTTGTGTAATGCAACAAGAAAAAAGCCCAACAACTACTTTTTTTTCATGCATTAAATTATTTAGTTCTTTTCATTACTCTGTGTCCTTTTTCTATTCTTGGTTTGTGTTTTATAGAGACTGATTCAGTTATGCTGCAGTCACGCAATGGCTGGGTGCAGTGACCCAGCAGTGGCAGTGGCTATATTTACATGGAGAGGGTAATTCTGCTATTGGTCGTGCAGTGAATAAAATCCTATTTGGTGTAAACGGTTGATGCTCCTGCAGCCAGAATCCCTGCCGCCATAAATAAACCAATTACCGAATATTAATGTCCATCTTTTGGTGTCCTCCTGCCAGCGAGAACGGACAACCAGCAACCTTTCACCTCACATAATCAAAGTTTTGTATGGAGGCTCAAAGTGATAAAAATTAAATACATAATTAAGAAATGATTAAATGAATAAATATGAACAAAATATATAACATAATCATAGAACTGTGAAATAATCCAACATTTCTAAAACTCATTATTACGTTTTATTTCATCCCATTTCTTTTCACAATAAAAGAGTTTATTTTAGGTCATTTTTATGTAATTCCAGCTGTTTTCAAAATGTTGAATTAACACGACCAAACTCTACACATTAACGCATCATTTTCTGCCATCTACTGGCAAGTGCAAGATGTGTAACTCTGAAACAAAGAACTAAGTATTTACTGTATGTGTAGCATTACTGTAAACAAAATGTTAAATTAACACGACCAAATGTCACCTGCCTCAGCAAAACATCCTTGGATCGCTTACAAGTGGTCCAAAATGCTGCTGCTAAGCTTTTGACCAGGTCCTCTTAAATGTCTCATGTGCCACCAGTCTTGATTTCTCTACACTGGCTCCCCAGCAAATTCACAATTCAATTCAATATTATTGAAGATTAACTACATTAGAGATCTACTGCAGCCCTACTGTACGTCACCAGTAGGTCTCTAAGGTCTTCTGATCAGGGTTTGTTGGTTGTTTGTCGCTCCAGGCTGACATCTAAAAGGAGACTGGGTTGGTGTACAAGTGAAGTATGATATGGAATTAAACTTTTTTATGTTGCATTTGAAGATGTTTCTGCTTTTGGCTCATTTCCATCATAAAGTTGGCTCTTACATAACAATGCCAATATTCCCACTTTCATCCACAGTTGGTGGGAAGCCGCATCTCTCTGTGAAACAGTGGAGCCAGAGGTGAGAGCTGATGGGACGCAGCACTAAGAATAGCACACATGCTGGCTTGGTCAGTGGGGAGCTCAGCCTCGGCTTTAGGGACAGAGCCCTCCGCTCCTTTAAAAAGGGAAGTGTGTGGCTTGTCTGCTATTACTGGCCCACTGATGTGAAAGTGAGCGTTACCTGCTTAGTGAAGAGGAAGGAGTTTGAAGGCAGGGGAGAGAGAGGGGTCTGTTATGTAACCAACTTCACCAGTGACTCATCATCATCAGCATGAGAGAGATAAGCAGACACACTGAGGGACTCTCCAAGCCTCCCACTCTCTACATCTATCTCTCATTTTTCCTCCTCCTTCTTCCTACGTCTTTTGTTTTGCCTTTTTGCAGATCACACATTTTGTTTTCTGTTTCTCTTCCCAGCTCTACGCCATGTTTTTTTCCGTATTTCCTTTCACCTTTTCCTCTTCCCATCTTATCTCTCCCATTTCCTGCTTTTTATCTTGTTCTCAAGTCCTAAGTCTCCTCCACCTCCCTTCCTCTCCTGGTTTTTCTCCAACCTGCATGAGGTTTAGCACATTTTTATGTTCTGACATGTATAATTGCAGGGTAGAGCAGTGAAGTTTGAACTGAATCAAAGGAAATCATTATCTCAGGGGGCAGGGCACTTGGCAGCAGGTTATATTATTAAACCTGCAGAGGCTTTTATGTTGGCAGCAGCTCAGGCACTAGCTGGCTGTGACTTTATGCAATATTCACAGTATTTTATCACATTGTTTTTAATGTAAATGAATGGAAACGTGTCCAGCTGTAAACATAAACTTCAAAGCTGTTTTTTTTTACAGTGTTTCTATCATGTTGCTTCTGATAGTCATCTAAACATATCTTAAAAAAAGAAAAAATGCCCCGAAAATAAAATTGTCTCACGGAGATGTTCATCATTCATCCATCATCCTGCCATGTGATACAGGCTGTATAAAATATGCAGCAGGTATCATGCTGGTCTCATGAAAAGAGTGGGTTAACAATTCACCCTGATAGCTTGAGACGCAAAATCCTAAATTACAGAGTGAGTTTTTCGTTTTAATTCATAGATGCCAAAAAGAGATCTGTTTCAAGAGTGTTAGTGACTTTGTCACACGCACTCTTCTTGTGAGTAATTTAGATGACGTGACAGCAGTAAAGGTGAGCTCAGTTTTTCAGTGGCATTGTACTTAAATTGGGCCCCGATATCCGTTTTACATTTAAACATTTGTCATTCTATCAAACGTTTAATTCAAGGGAGATTTTCTTTGCCTTTCAAGAATAAGACAATTACTTCCCTCAAGTACTATATAATAATATCTATATCTGGGCTGAAGAAAGAAAAAGGACACACACAGCTATTCATCTGTGAGGGGAAACCCTGGCTTATGTCCCAGGACTCTTTAATTTCAAATTAAAGACCTTTCAAAGTTTCGGTCCACTCACCTCCAGTCCTCACGCCTTTCATATCTAGCCCTTTTCCACATCTGTGTTGTCTTAATGAGAGCCACTTAATCACGTAGCGGCCAACATAAGGGCGATGCCTCTTTCTCATTCATTCCTTAAGCTTAGTGTCATGGTTCCCTCCCTGTACTGCTGAAGACAACTAGATGCCTTAGTGACTCAAATAAAAAGAAAACATCAATTATCTACCGGCATGCCTTTTGCTAACCACATGTTTTCTGTTACAAACAAATCACTGCAAACAAAGCAAAGCCAAACGTAGTTTAGGTAAAAAAATTATGAGAAAGAGGAATCACATCAGTATAGCATGCACAAAGGCAGATATGCTGGCACATGACTCACCTGTAACAGGTGTCTGTGTGTAGAGTCAGAGTGGCGTCTCATTCGCTGAGAGTTCACTCTAGAGGGGTGAGAGCGGCCCCGGGCGGCAGGATGCACAGAGAGGCAGTGTGACAGACCGTGAAGGTTGAAGGTGCTGATGTTGGTCGTCTCTGCTTTGGTAGTCTGATAAAAGTTGATGCTGCTGGCTGCGGGCTGCTTCCGCTGGTTGGTGAGGGGCAAAGCATTGATGGTGGGTGTCTTTGCTGGGACTTGAGGGATTCCGTAATGGGTGGTCCTATTGGATACGTCAGTGGTCTTGTCTTTGCCCCCACTCCCAGTCCGATGGTGAAATTCTGCTGAGTCACTCCCCCTCCGATTCTTTCCTTCTAGCAGTTTGGTAGCCAGTGAGTTTGGCTGAAAGAGATGAAAACATAAAAGAGAAACCACAGTCAAAATTGGGATATATCCTAACACAGAGAACAGTCAATCCTCAGTCAAGAAAATCCTCTCCAACTCGCTCCTACCTGCTTCTAGCGCCTGTCAACCTCTGCTCCTGCTGATCAGCAAAACGGCTGTCTAAATACACCCACTTACCACTACTCCACTCACCCCTACAACTTGTTGGACAGGCAGGCAGGCAGGAGCATAAGTACCAGCCAATAAGCCAGGAAGGGTTGACTGGTGCTGAGAGAGGAGCTGCACAAACAGGCAGGCAGACAGACAGACATGGCAGGGTTAATGCTTTTCACTCCCCACAGTGATGTGCTGTTATGCCACCCAAGCAGAGAAAGCATTACTGTGTCTTCACGCCTGACTGCACGACACGAGGAGAGGCGGGCTCAGAAAGGAGAGGGGAGAGGAGAAAAGAGGAGGATGAAAGAATAGAGTGCAGAGGTAGAAAAAGACGAAGAGCACCACTGAGGCGGCGCTTCAGGAGAAGACACGGGTGGACAGGAGAGGAAAGGAGGCGTAAGCGGAGGAGAGGACTAATAAAAGAAGGGGAAGAGAAACAAAATATTAGGGAAAACAAATGACAAGTGAGGGAAGTAAACAAGAACTGAATGAGGCACCACATTAACCCCACTGTAGGAACAAATACAATTTTCCCAGGCAGGGATGAAGTTAATTCCTGGAGGCAGAAAGTACAGAGGAAAACAAATGACAGTCAGCTAGCTAAGCAAGCTCTGCAAACCTGAGTAAGCCACATAGTCACACACTAATGAGCAGCTGCAGACACAGCAGGGCTTCACAGATTAGCTCTCTGCCTCAGCACTTTGCAGCGCAGGAGTGACATTTATGGATGAATCAAAGATTTGAATGAAAATCAAGGTAGCGCCCTGGCAGTGACCTGGAATTAATGACATCCAGCGACGACATCTATGGTTCAATTCATTACAAGAGCTGCAACGTCAGACCAAAGTGCCAAACGGTAGGTGTCAACCTTGATCACGCTGAAAAGACCACAAGCCACATTCAAACAATGAAGGACGGAAGAGAGAACTAAGAAGAACTCACCTCTGTAAACTGCAGAGGGCAAATTCCAACTTTCTCCCCGAGCTTGGCTTCAATCCAGTGTTCATCCACCCGTCTGATGACAGTAAGGATGTCTCCCTGTAAACCAGAATAAGTAACACACACACGCTGAGAGAGCTGAACTTAGACAAAGTGCAGAAAAGGTGAGAGGCAGAGAAACCGCTTGAAAAGGAAAACAGGATGCCAGGTGCTTATAACAGAGTGTGGTCGCCCTGGAGACTGAGCACTCAGCTCCGAAACTCTCCGAGCCCTGCGTTTCTCCTGCAGCATGTGACATCAACTCCCTTTGTGTCTGCAGGCCCAGTCCTTTTCTGCGGCCCAGCCTCGCTCTAAAAACCATTTGACCATCTGCATTAAAAACTGAAGAAAAAAAAATAAAAAGCAGAGTGCAAGTGTTCTTTAATGGAAAGCACACAAGCACTGAGGCCCTTATATAACTGCTTCAGAAATCCTTCAGGGTTAGTAACAACCACTGCAGCAGACCACTATGTATTAGTACTATTGGGAACTTCCTCTGCTATACATTATCATAGACTACTACAGGTTCATGTCCAAAAAGGTGATGCTGAATGGGTTAAGTTGCCCTTTTCTACTATTTGAGCAGGTAGTAAAGCTAGTATGGTGATCGGACGATGACATCAGATATTTCAAATATTATAAGAGGCAGCTAACAATTGCTTTAAGAATTGAGGGATCTATCCGTTATGTTTCCAGCAAATCAATACATTATTTAGCCACCACGGGCCAAAGTACATGTCTTTACTTTCCCCAACTGGTCCGACCAGCAGCCAGAAAGTAATCATTTATTATGACGTTAACCAGAGAAATCAAATTTTAGAATTCATGAAACTGCAACAAGTAAATATTTTAGAGCTGCAACGTCAATTAGTTGATCAACCGAAAATTAATCTGCAACTATTTTGATAATCGAATAATTGTAAAAGTCATTTTTTTAAAGCAAAAATGGCAGAACTTTAATGGTTCCAGTTTCGCACACGTGAACATTTTCTGATTTTCTTGCTCTTCCATGATAGTAAAGTGAATATCTTATCTAAGCTGTTTGTCAGACAAAACAAGACATCTGAAGACGTCATCTTTGACTCTGGGAACTTGTGATAGGCAAACGATTAATCGAGAACATAATAATCAATAATGAAAAAAATCTTTAGCTGCAGCCTTAAAATATTTGCTATTTTTTCTCGATACATGATTAAAGTGATTTATCACTTGATAGCACTAGCGTCACTAAATGTCCCAGCCAGATTTACCCCATAGTATTGTAATATTGTTTAGCAGAGGTTGTTAGCCACCCAGATATTGATGCATCTCGTCTTAAGACCAATTTAGTTAGTAGATGATGGCCTAAACAATAATAACACTCATTAGATACAGTATAATTAAGGTGAACCTTTGCTTTTTCCCGCTGAAGGTTAATGTTTTATTTTTCCCTGAAGGTTACTGTTAAGTGTAATCATTTTCTTTGTGCATTAATTAAAGAGTAGGAAGCCCTGCAAGTATTTTAAAAGATCAAGTGTGCATATACAAGACTGACCCCCAATGAAAATAAGCTTTTCCTGCTGTGTTAAGTCAGTAGTTTGAGAGTCAGACCTTGAGGAAGCTGAGACAATATTTACTGTCTTCCAGATTCATCTCTTCGGGGTTAAAGTCGAGCAGCGCCCTGCAGAGAGCCGAAGGTTGGGACTGCCGGAGGGGCTGCAGCTGAGGCATCTGGCTGCTGGCAGAGTGCCAGTTCTCATCCACTTTGTGTTTCGGGGTGATACCGTTACCAGACGAGAGGACAAGCTCTCCTGACGAATCACCTCGTTGGTTACGCACCGAAGATCTGAGAGCAAGCTGAAGAACAGAGGAAAATCACATATCAGCTACTGTGTGTTCAAATGAAGTGGTGGATTTATTTTACATGGTGATATACATTTCTGAAGATGGTGAAATCAATGTCGTTAAAGATTTTGGGGCATTTTCAGGAGGTGAAACACAACACTATTTATTTTGTTCTTTACGTTAACTGTGACAAACTGTGGCCAAGTGCTTTGCAGCAGTCATTGGTCACAACAGGCTAAAACATCTAAAAGTAAAATGCCCCAGGCTGAACATGTTACAGACTCTCAGTCAGGATAAGTGACAGCAGTTCAACACACTCCAGTGTTTTCAGGACATTTGTTGATAAGAGTGCAGGGTGAAAAACCGCTGCATGTTCTTGACACAGAGGTGTGATGTTCTTATCTGGATATGCAGATGTGTTTAATGACACATCCTTTTTCCCTTTTAAGATGATATCAAGTATTGACTCAAGCTTTACTGTTACTGTATTTTTTCAGCTACACTTTTTCAGTGATGTTGAGGGACTTTTCACAAAATAAATGTCTTTCAAAAAAAGAAAATATAATTCCATTACCTAGATTTTCACAGTCTTACATGTTAACTGAAAATGCAGAAGAATTATGCATAATACAGTGTTAATAGCATATTTTAAAATATTATCATGCAGTTTACAATCCAAAAATGTGATCACTGTCATTTAAGATTGGGACGATCATAACTAACGATTTCACAGATTAATTTTCTTAGCAGTACATAAGTTCTACTTTGTCGCTGCAGGTCAGGTTTTTGTGCTGTTTATTAATGCTGACAACAGTGATTTATATTACAGAACACCCAAAATTTCACTGAGCAATACGTCTTGGGAAAATCATGAAGTTGCTTTATATAATTCATTCATGGAATAGAGGTTTTCAGGAATTTAAATAATAACAATTACTCTAATAAAGTGTCCACATCAATCTACTTTTCCTCCTTAGTTTCAGGCCTATAGGTTACATTTGATCAGGTTCCTCCTCGTAAATGTATCTACAGACCACTGTGTTGTTGTTCCTTTTGAGATAAACACACTGAAATGAACTCTTGTGATACCTGGCCTTAGTGAAAGGACGATGGTGGAGGAAATCGTTTTGCACTGGATGTTTCTGAAGTACGTGTTTGAACAGCAAAAAATGATCAAAACCTGGCCCTCGTGAACTTGGCTGAACTGTTTGAACTCTGGTTGAATTCAGGCTACAGATTACAAGTAAACTCTCAGACGCTCTGAACAGTTTATACACAGGACTACTGAGAAGGCAGGTCTCTGTGTTTCTAGTCACCTCGGAGAATAAAACATCAGCATCAAATGAAAACTGCGTAATGATTTACTGACTGTGAAGTATGATCCTCTGATCTCTGTTGGGTTTGAATTAGGTGACAGATGTGTTGCACAGACCTGCTTTATACAGACAAATAAACATTTTAAACATGCACCAAAAAAAAAGAGTCCTCAGGGTTAATACCTAAAAATTAAAGTCTCCTTTTATCATCATCCATGCAGACTTTTTCAAAGCTCTAACGGAGAAGTTAGGCATGGTATGATTCAGTTTAAGGTATTAAATAGACTTCATTATGACAAGTAAGTTAAAACCTATGGGTCTGTGAGCAAAGAGCTATCATTCTGTGCTTCATTAGTTCATTTTTGATCTTGAATCTTTGCATGTAACACACTTCATTTCTAACCACTCCATACGCTATATTTGGAAAATTACCATCTGATGTCAATGTATCTCAATGCATCTCTGACTCACACTTCGTCAGAGGGAACATTTTGGTGGGTCACATCACACTCCAGCTCTTATGTGCCACATAATCTGATCCAGTTAAATACTTATTAGGTGAAAAATCCCACTTAAAGTTTGGTGAACACACAGTGGTGAGTAAGTAATCCAGTAGGTCAGAGATGAGACACGGCTCGGTTCCACGAAGTGCGAAGGAATAAATCAATGAGCCATCATAGGTGAGAAGACAATAAATATCACACGAGGTAATATAAATTTGTCAAGCATCAGATCGCTAGACTGAGATTTCGCCATACTGTTAATACTCTCTCAATACTCTATAGCTCTCCCTTTAACATGTGTGGGTGCATTAGGACATTGTGGGCAATGTTACAAATCAATGAGCAGGACTGCCTTATGGCAATATTTGTATCATTTTTGCATCAATGTGATAAAGTACTTTGATTTGACTGCATTTCCTTTGCTGATTTAGCCAAAAGCAGACATTCATGTCTGGTGATTTCATCCACTAAAAGTTTCTCATTTGATCTTTTCAGAAAATGTACAACATCACAATATATATCAATATTGTGATATAAAATGACATGTGCATATACCATGATAGAGGTTATTATCCACATTGCGCAACCCTAGGAGGTCATGTTTAAAATCCAAAAAAGTTAATGTGATGAAAAAAATGATAACCAATGGCTGCCTGGAGGGAGGAACAAATGCATTCAAAATCTAAAAATGTTAGGCTTTGGTCAGCATTCATGTAATGTTTAGATATTTGTAGTAAATAGGGGTTCCCATTCACAAACACTGCCAACAAACCAGTCTTTGTTGTAAGAGAGAAACCCCTTTGGTTTTCTTACAGTGAAACAATTACAGTAGGTTATGGCCATTAAAAGATTGTGACATCACCTCAATTTACTGTAAAAGAAACAAAAACTCATCACATAAGTTGACTATAACATTGTCAGCCAAAGTGGAGACAAAGTTGTTCTAGGTTATAATGCTTGTTATAGATATGCAGAGGGTTAGGCCGGGGTCGTGCACTGACCTCATTGTGCCCTTGCTTCTCTCTGTGTTGACTCTCCTGCTGCTGCTGCTGCTGCTGCTGACCCTCCCTGACTGTCAAGCCGCCCCTGGCCAAAGGCACTGCGTAGCAGGCTGTCTGTCTGTCACTGCTGGGCCCCAGTGAGCTCTGGAGCCCCTCCAGGAGCCGCACTAAGAGGAGGTTTGCAGGAAGCTCCTCCACTGTCCTGGCAGGGACAGGGGCGCGACACTCCGGGCAGAGCAGCTGGGAGTGGGCTGCCTCCTGCCTCTGCAGGCAGGACACACAGAAAGTGTGCTGGCAGGGCAGGACCTTGGCTGACACATCCAGCTGCTCGAAACACAGAGGACACTCCAGCAAGGCCATTAGAGCCAGCTCCTCCATTTTAAAAGGGACACCTCTCTTTAGGACTAGGGCTTCTGGTACATCTGAAACACTGTAATCCACCATACTGAGAGAGAAAAGAATGAAAAGCTAATTCAATGACAGAAGTTAATTCTACAATGAAAGAGTTACAGCATTACTGTCCTCCTCTACTGTATAACAACCAATAAGATAAGACTCAAAGATACTACCATAACTCATAACTTCAAATAGTTTGATTAGGTGGAATTACTAAGATAAGACACTTTGTAGTAAACATTACACGCTGCTTACAGGTGTCATGTCAGCTCACCTGACTACACAGGTGAGGTAAGACAACAAAACAGGAAATATCCGCAGAAGACGAAACCCATATTTATGTTAATAACACCGAGTACGGAAACACTGAGTACTTACACATGTATCTGCTGACTGTACCAGAGTGATATTCCACGAACAAGATTAGGAAATGCATAACTTTCTCGCCGCTGTCGCCATGACACAGTGCGCTGACGACGGGACGGTACGACGCAGGACAGGCGCGCGAGCTAGTGTCACAGACCAACTTGTGGCAAGAAATTATGACGGCATGAAACCCACCTGTGGAAATTAGACTTAAAACACACTGGTAACAAGCTCAACCACAAGCAGGCTAATTCATGAGGAACTGTATCGGATTTCAGTGTCATGTCCGACTGAGTTTAACCCTTAACAGCTAGTCAGCTCTTACATTTACAACATCGGTAACTTTAATGACAGGGAAAATTGGCAATGTGATAAAAAATAACACACAAAGGTAAAATAATTATAAAAATGTTGCACATTTCAAGACAAAAGTTTGGTAATTGCTAAACTAGTTCTTAAATAAGATTTAATTAAAAACGTTTTGAAGGGCTATTTTACATTAATTAAATACTGGAACTGTTTAATTTCGCTCCATAATTCAGTCTGATAATGGCTTACGGATAACTATCTTTTTATTTCTATAACTGTTCTGTGAGTAGCCCCACTTGTATTGATTAAAATGTGCAGGAAAGGGGGAAATAAAAGCAGAGCAGTGTTTACAGCACTGCCATGTGACGTGGTCTCCCTCTGCTGGTGCATTCACTGACCGGCTCTGCAAGCTTCAGCACAGTCCACATTCAGTCCTGCAGCAAACAACATGAGGAAAGGAAAGTCAAATACACCTGAGCACTTTTTTGAACATCTGTGTGAATATGAGCCTTTGCTGGAGATGCAGCGCAGCCACAGTTCTTTTCTGGAGATGGTAATGATGGTGCACAAGTCATAATCACCGGTTTTATCCATTTGCTTTATTATTGTTTGCACTTCATTTGCACAGTCTCCCAAATTCCCTTTCTTGCATCCAGAGACTAAATCATTTATCCATATTGGCTATGTAGCAAAAGTTCAGGACATCTGTTTGAATTTTTCAAACAAGCATGAATCTTTCATCTCTTTCTTCACGTCAGCAGAACTCAGGGAATTCTAAAAATGTGCATATGGCTTTTACAGAGAGAGTGAGAGCATCAGAAAGAGAGCCATGACTTATTTACATGTTCATATCAAAGTTGATACAGGCCCTTCCTCTCAAGCCTCTCACAGATTAATGGCTCTGGCAGAGTAAAGGGGAGCCCAAACAGGACTTGATTTTAGTTCATAACTGGATAATGTTTTTTCTGGATTGAAATGTAACTTCTTGATGACTGCAGCGCTCCCATCTGTGAGTGATGGATCTTCTGTCATCCAATCAAAGATACAGAGGAGGGTGCGTGGTTGTTTTGCTGCTCAGAGGAAGTCAGTATAAGTGCTTATCAGCTGCTTACAGCCCGACGGCCAGTCTGGCCTCTACTGAGGAGCCTCGGATGTTGTGGGATGAGGGGCCATGTTTGATGGTTCTGATATATAGTCTATCTGATAGAGAGGGAAGGGTCTCCCCAGGGATAGCTCTGAGCTTGGTGTGCTGTCTCTCAGAATATCATGGCTTGTCACAAGTCGCTGTATAAGGAGGAGTGCCTTCTTCTCCAGCTTTCATGTTTTATTTAAAATGCTGTCTTACTCAGACAGTGCTGCTAACTCACTGAATGTGATCTGTCTCAGCATAGCCTTTCCCTCTTTTTTTTTTGGGGTCTTTCTCCCCCTCTGTCGGCGGCTGTGTTTGATCATTTGACTGTGGCATATGTGCAGATGTGCTTCACAGTGTATGAGGATGTGTTTCTCAGCAGTTTAATGTGAACAAGGTGTCAGTCAAAATGCATAATCCTTGTGCCGCAGTTTGATGAGGATTAACCATAAATTGAACTGCACTTTAGGTGCATCAAAGCCACCTAATTAACTTCTCCCTTTCAGAGGGAACTAATCCTCCGCCCAAAACTTATTTGTCATAGTTGCAGCAGTTCCCAGGTGCTGATTAGGTGACTCATTTTTGTTGTTTCTCTTTCTTTTCTGACTATTATTTATTGACTAGCTTTAATAAAAGTCAGCTTTCTCTCACAAAGCAAACATGTGAGGTGAGGCTGCAGTCTGTGTTTGGAGAAAAAACACAGCGCTCCGGTCAAACTGGTTCAACCGGAACATATGCAATTTTTTTGGATAAGCGTTTGTGCACCTTTTATGCAGGTGAGGTGTCCACTTCCATTATCTGACAGACAAAGTCCAGCTGACAACAGAGTGAGATCTCAATGGCCCCGCAGTGTGTTGTCACTCCGGGTTCAACTGACTCAGTCATGACTGCCTGAAAGCCTGGGAATGTAATTTAGGCTGAAAATGTATGCAGAGCAGCAGGCAGCCCTCCACCAGATGCTTTCTTTAACATCCATCCATAAAGCGACTTTGCCATTCTTCCACCCACAGTTTGTTCTGCCTGGTCCTCCTCTGCCGGCAGATTGAATCCTATAAATATTTCACATTTGATAAATAAATGAAACAACCTCTTTTCTTACTTCTGGGTAGCGCATTAAGTTGCTCCCCTACCTACGTATGAAGGAGCTTATTATCGTGGCTCTGACTCTGTTTCAGGCATTGCCTAAATGAGGTTTGGCTCAGACATTTTCATTTCTTTTTTCAAATATGCATCAGATGCATCCATTCTGCTGGTGACAACGGAAATGTTTTTTCAACAGTAGGTGCTCCTGATTTCCTAAAGCATTTCATGAATTAAATATTTTGTAACCATAACGGTGTCAAAGCGTCTCAGTGTTTCTTTAGGAAAATAATAAATAAATAACTATAAATAATTCTCTCTTTTCTCAGAAGCCTACAAAAGCAGCTACATGCATTTCTGCTTTTCCAGAAGACACCAGAGGGACATCTCAGCCCATCATGTCATTAATGACCTCCTTTGACTGTTGGATCCCTCCATACATTAGTCACATGGGACAGATGCTATTTACAGCTGCCTTGCCTGTCAGACTGCAGGCCGTGTGCATCAGCAGCACTTTGGGTCATGTGACTTTACGCTACACCTCACCTTTGTGCTCATGTCTAAAAGTAACTCAAAACACAACCTGAGAGAAGCGGGGCTGAGGGGCGGGACTTGAGCTTTGAGCCAATCACAGCTGAAACACCTGAGCCAGAGTAAAGTTTAAGCTTTCCTGTTGCGTGGGATTTTTTTTTGTCTGCAGGAACGATGGCGCTGAAGTCTTTTGGTGTGCAAATGCTCCAGCAGCTGTTTGAGTTGGAGATGCACATGAGGGAAACTAAAAATAGGACGCGCACACCTCTGAGCCAGCTGCCTCTTCACTGCCTTTGGGACTGCCTTTGCGTCTCCCCTCTCTCCTCTTTCAGTCCTCTTGCTCTCCTCCCTCTCACAGAGTGGCTGTTGTTACCCATCTTTCTCTCTATTTTCCTACTTTTCTTGGTCCCTGAATCAGACCTTGTGTGTCTGGCCAGTCCTGTGCTGGCATGAAAGACCTGAAACGGGACACCGCTTCCCTTCACTATGCTCCATTATCCAACCTGATGGGAAACTAGAACACTGTGGCACAGTACTGAAAATGTCTCTGTCCCATGAGTCTTGTATCCAATTATTTGAGAAGCACACAGAAGTTTATATCCATCCCAAATAAAGAAGATCTGGTGGTAAAAAGAATATTAATATCAGAAAATGTGCGTTTGAAAAGGATCCTAGAAAAATGCCAAACATTTTTGTTTTCCAAGGTTGGCGGGACATCAAGCCTGCCTTGGTGCAGTTGGAGCTATTTCTTTGTGCTCTGTTTCTGCTTAATAATAAAAAACGCTTTTTTCCATCTCAACAGACAAACTTCTCATCTGACATCTGACAGTGGTCATTTTGGCAGTTTCCATATATAATGTTTTTGTACAACAGTGTAAAAGGAAAATGCTGGCAATACTCTACATCCAAACTGACCAAAACCAACAATTAATTAATCCAACTAGTTTTGCCTGTGTAGCTAAAGCCTGAGCTTTTTTTCCTCTGTTGTCCAAAACCTATTTACCATTGCTGCACCATTTAACTCATGACATGTCCCTTCCAACCATATGGCCGGACAGGAACGTCAATAACGGATGATTCTGCAAAATCCTGGATTATATTTAATACTAATTTTAATATCTGTACATGACAAAATTTGACAAAAGTATGGTTAATATTAGGGAGGAAATGGTTATGGCTGGGGTTAGCAACTAAAATGCAAACGTTAATTGCAGGTCTGTGACGGGAGTCTCCTTCATGAAAGTCGGTACTTGCTACACGCCTATCCACCACCATCCACATCCTTCCTTACGCCTCGCTGTATATAGGGCACACTACTTACTGCGTTGGTACTGAAGGTTGGCAGTGGATGGACCATCCTGGCACCAAATATGTATTAATCCACAGCTGAAAATAGTCCCCAACAAATACACTATTTGCACCTGTTTAAGTCATGTTTGCTAAAACCTACAATACCCAGCTGTGTTAGGAAACTACTAAACCTTTTTTTAAAAATGAAACTATACATTTGTGACCTGTTTGTAAGGATTTATGTCAGGAGGAACAAATGGGCATGGGACTGACTAGGGTAGGGAAGTCTGAAAGTATTGAGAGATGGACTAATGCGTTGTTGTTTTTTGTCTTTTCATGGTATTTGTTGACAACAGCCAGCCTTATCTTTTAAGTAGAGCAACACGCCAAGAGGCTTTTGTACTTGTAATTCTGCAGAGCATCAATTCAAAGGTGAAGCAGCATAACAGACAAAGATTTGGCTCCTTTCCATGAAGGACGAAAATCAAGCAGGCCTGTCCGCATGTACGCTGCTTGGCCTATGAATAAGAAAAGAAGCAGCCTCTATTTGTTGTCCCTCAAGACTCTGTGAACAGGAAAATTCTCTTTCACAAAGTAAACGCAGTAACGTGATTATTATGGCCTGCCGCATGTGTGCGGATGATGAAAGTAATTCACATCTGAAATGACTGGCCGAGTTTCCTTCACTCATCTCCTGTGGAACAAACCCCCTCAATCACATCCTTTGATGTGCTTTTGTGTGCGTCTAATTCCCATTCAGTAGGCAGATACATGTGTCACACTGTTTGCTCGGTATCAATTTTAGAGAAAGACTCGGAGCATTCAAAATAGGTTATGCAACCTCTTCCTTTCTCTCTCTGCCTCATCGTTATTCATGCACATCCATTACAAAAACACATCTGTGGTACTGTGCTCCAACTGAGTTACTGTTCAGGAAATTACCTGTTGGGCCAACCCTACAATGGATGATTGGAAAAATGAAGGTTGAAGCTACAAGAAAAGGTATATATATGTGAAAAATGTTCAAGTTGTAAAGCTCTTCTGTCAGTCAAGCTTCACTATCCGGTGACATTCTTCGATAAGTGGTGGATGCGGTCACGGCACTGATGAAAAGTGTGTCAGAAGTGATTAAGGTGACACTGAATGCCATCTAGAGGCCAGATCACGACTCCTGTTAAATAGTGTATGCCGCACAAAACCGAGAAATGTCACCAGTCCCTTGGAGGGGTTTATGCATTTGCTCAAGGCTCTCTCTCTCTCTCTCTCTCACACACACACACTTACACAGCAGCAGTAACTGAATACTGTTTTGTTACACTCACTTTCTGTCATGATTTGAGTGTTTTCTCACTGTGTTTTAACAACACCATAAGACTGAAACGTGGATTTCTAAACACTGTATGTGCGTTATTTTCCTCAAAACTAGATTATGATCCTGTAGAGAGTGAGGTGTCCTTCATCATTGTATGTAAGTCTCGTCTCTATTTCCTCGAGGAGCTCTGATCCGGCTTGGCCAGGTCTCTAGTCTCCTTTATCTAAAGTTAATCACACAGCAGACCTGTCCCTGACTCATGGCTGGCACCCAAACTGTGGATTTATCACACGCCCTTACACACTCACAGGGCAGCTCAGTATCACCCGCCGCCCGCACCCCGCCCTTAACGCACTCGTCTTTCCTCCTCTTTCACCTTGACTTCGCTTAGCCTACTTGGGCCCAACCTCTTGTGACTTAAAAAACGACTGTCCAGATGTTGATATTTCACCCAGCAAAATGAGACTTGAGGCATTGAAACAAACGATAGACAGGGCTGTAGTACAGATGCAATCAGTGTTACTTTTGAGGCTAAGCTTTGGTTCAGCTGTATAAGAAGCTCGTAGGTTAAAACCACACGAGTAAGCTCTTTGATTGTGGACTGTGATAGGCTGTGTGCAGTCTTCATGAGGGTGAGTAATTAACTGTGCCCTGATTTGGAAATCAGTCATTCTTTAGTGTGGAAGCAGGCTGTGTTTTAATACCATAATCAAAATCAAACCCAATCACCCAGGCTTTCAGGGTCTGCAGGATTATTTTTTGAGTTTGTTGCCATGGCAATCAAGTCCATCCCATCGTGGCATTTCCAGAGTGTAGTGAAGGATTAGATGGTGATGTCAGACATCTGTGTCAAATCCTCCTCCAGCTCATTTCAGCCATTTGTCATGTTCTTAGATGACAGATGACAGCCTGACACCAGCAGAGGAAGTGAATGTACTGCAGCTCCATGATGAGTTTCAAACTCTTGTTTATTCCCCACTTCCCTTTCCCGTCTCCTGGCTTCCCAGCTCCCTATCCCTCCTCCCTGAGGCAATATGGCCTTTGAGGTAAATACCATTTGTTTTGTGGAGTTCCTATGATGGCTGAATAATGGCTTGAAGTATGTGGCTAAATGAGAGTCTGAGGCCGGGGATGGGAGTAATCTCGCCTTTCTTTCTGAGCGGTGACACAGGCCAATAGAGATTAATGAGAGTGCAGGGGTCTTAACACTTTCGCTGTTTCAAAAGAAACTGCATCTGCTCAGCTCTGTGTTGTTTACACTTTTACACTCACAAACAGCCACTTGCTGGCCCTGCATTGTTGCACTGTATTTGCATCAACACTACACAAGGATTTTAGAAATACTCGTGTCGTGAATCCAAGTCCCTTTTTTCTGTGTTTTTAGTTTAAGCACCATATCTTTATTTGACCATGTTCATTGTTGTTATTGATCTGTGCTTTATTTTAACTCACCACTGCGCTGCAAAGGCTGGAATATTCATGTGCAGAATTTATTCCCTGAATTTCGTATTTTCAGGCCTGATATGCTTTCAGGTAATCTGTGCAGATATGTTTAGTGCACTGTTCCTGATAATCACAGAGCAACAGTAGCAGGTCAGCCGATGTGGATGCAACATTCCCACCATCTGTCTGCAACATTTAATCTCTGGAAGGATTCATCTGGTAGTACTCTGTGGGTAATACGAGGGGTTTCTTACATGCATAATGCACTCAGCTTTCTAAAAATACTCAGTGATACCCCTCAAAAAGACATCCTGCAGACCTGTACTAGAGGATGACAATGAGATAATTACTTCTCCAGAGAGAAGAATGCTGTTTAATGAGTGTAGCTGGGAAATAAATATATTTGGCATTGCGGCTTCTGTTGTGTAGTGCTGTACCACCGCCATGCTCTAAAAACAACAGATTACCACTGAAAATAGATTACATTCAAAGAATTGTGACAGACTAAGAGACAATCTTCCTCATGGTGGGTTTGTGTGCCACATAGTCACCTCCCAGCCATGATTTCAATTACAGAAAATTCAGCAGATGTTTTTGGTGAAAATACCGATAACAATGATTTTAGTTCTATCAGAGAGTTTGGAGGATTTGTTTTGTTAAACCTGAACCCCTTCTTTCGCCTCGGCGTCCAATTGAATGCTCAAAATTAATACTGCAATTATTTCCTGTAACAGCTCCGTAACGCATTCAGAGCAGGGTTTCTCCCTAGGCCCTCATTAAAAGGCATGAAAGAAATTAAAAGCAAAACAGAGTCTTTATCTCCTTTATATGCTAAAAAGGGTTACACATAAGGAAAAGTGCTCTGAAGCTATTTGAGGATGTTTTATAAAGCAACAGCTCCTCAAGGTATGGTTCAGGCATGCAGTTCTAATTGCATAGCACTGGGAAAATGTTGGGAGGAATTAAGACAATGTTCCCCTACTGATTATTTAATTAGCTGAGTACAGCACATTTTGACTGTACAAAATCTGGCTCAACAGAAAAGGGAAATCTTTACTCCTGTATAATAACATCCTGACAAACTCCATCATAAAATTCAAAGTATAGGAGGTTGTTGCTGTAATTTCAGCCTCCTAACAGACTGGCTGTATACAAGAAGGTGAGTAAGCCCTTGTCCATTCTCCCATAACATCATAACTGTTTACCTGTCCTGCTGTATTCATTGTCTGATATCACAGCTCACAGACAATCAGTGATTATTTCCAAGATTTATGATAAGGTGTCCTACAGTATTTTATCCTCTGCAATATACTCGGTACTCTTCCTTTGATTTATAATAGCTGTTGCCCTGCTCAGCATCAGCACACACCACTGTGAGCTCCTTTACACTGTGATGTAGCAGCGCTGATCAGTAGCCCTTGGAGGTGATTTATGAGCAATGGGATTTCCGGTCAGAACAGCTTAATTGAGCCTGTATATTCTCCAGAGCAGTCCTTGAGAAAAGGATAAGGTAATGAGGGGGAAAATGACGAGAGGAAGACACTTTGGCTGTAAATCAGCCTCCTTACAGCTGCTAAGAGGAAATGTTTGTAAAAAAAAAAAAAAAAACCTGCACAAATGCTGTGGAGCTTCAAGTTCACTTGACTGACCTCATAACTAGGCAGTGGAGTGGCATCTCAATTGCACTCCCGTTTTTCTCCCCTTTCTTCACCCACTGGTGGACTCTGTGTCCCCGGGGGGGGCAGGTGAGCATAGGTAGGTCCACTCTCCTGCACTCGTTGCTCAGGACCCCTGGATATTTTACCCAATTAGGAGCTCTGCACCTGGATTCAGAACCTTGTTTTAGTGCAGTGCAGGAGGCTGAAGGGATCCCAGAGGGGGTTGGAAGAATATCCAAGAATGTGTAGAGCTGCGCAGATAATATAGATAACTAACTATAAAGCTGACAGCGGTTGTCTAAGGAGATGAATGATGGTGTGTTCTGTGTTGTACCTCAGTGCTGGCGCCAGAGCAGTGAGCTGAGGGAGGAGATAGGGCGCCAAAGGAGTGCAAAAGTAGACTCACTGTGGATTCAGTGCCTGCTGAAGTCAGCACTATTGACTGACACCTGTCACTGCAGTATATAGATATGTGTGTGTGTGTGTGTGTGCCCATGGTGATGAGAACAGGGCTTTTGACTACCCAGGGCCCAATTTGAGGGAAGGCACCTATAGTTTTTGGTCCTTGAGTGCGTATTCATAAATAAATAAATAAATCAATAGACTCAGTTGCCAGGCCTGCAATAAATCACCATTTGAATTTAATTTCATTGTACTGTGATGCGTTTCTAACATTTTGTTTACCCTCACTAAATGAGGTGGACAAAATACACCTCTCTAAAACAATATCATTAAAAACTGAACATTATAACCATCATAATTTATTGCAGGACAGTTGTATTGCATTGCTTGCATTAGATTTAGCTGGGTGTACCTGATAAACTGGCAACTTTTACTTCTTTTGAAACCCTTTTTTACAGATTTTGTCAGATCAAAGTATATCACACATGTTGTTATGTGTGTGGAAAAATCTCAGACTACCAGAAATGAAGGTGTTGTTTCACACAAATTTACCAAAAAAAAAGCAAACATATTTTCTCACTTACCTGTAGTGTTATTCAGCCATGCAGATGTTTTGGTTTTACTTGCCCAGGTTTTGAGATCTCCATCTCTGAGATTTCACATCTATTTTCAGAAGTCAGTCCCTCGTTATCCTGAATAATCCACAGACCAACTGTCAACAGTTTTTACGGGGACTATTTCTTCAATAGAAAGTAGCTCCAAAGCAACCAGTTCACAGCAGAGTCTGTAGATTCTTCAGAGTAACTAGGACACTGTTTTTGGAAAGCGATGTTTCTGTTGCATTTTTAATCTATTTTTTTCAGTGCTTAAAGCAACACAAACAAAAGTCTATTCACCTTCGTTGTATTGAGGTGGCAGCAGAAATCTTAGAGACAGATATCTCAAAATCAGGACAAATAAAACTAAAACTGACGACATGACTTGATAACACCACAGGTAAGTGAGTATGTATGCTTTTTTTGGGGTTGTTTGGGTGAACATGCCTTTAAATTTGGCTATTTTTTTTCCTGTGCAGACTCCCTGTAGAGGGTTTGAATTAGAGGACAGCACGGTAATGGAGGCCAATAAGCGCTGTGAAATTAAGTGTTTAAAAGCCCAAATTTCAAGAAGGAATATGTCCAACAACCAACCAGTAAATAAATGTGTGGAAGTGTATTTCGCTTGTGGTTAATGGTTAGTCAAAGGCAGAACAACGGTGAAGTGGAGATGAGATGAAAGCAGACTTAATGTGCATGTTTGTACCTCCCTGTAAGCCTGTGTTGTGTCCATGTGTGTTTGTGTCTTCCTCTCTCTGTACTCTGATTCCAGCGGGGGAAGTCCCACCACGCAGGTTATCGCTCCCAATTTTCTCCAAGGGGTGATGGTAATGACATTCACCGTGGTTTTGTCATTTCATCCCCTGGATTCATTTGTAATCTGTTCCATTGGTATTTCCAAACATTGGACTTGGCAGAATCAGGCCACAGTCAGACCCCAAATGTGCTCCAAGGCTGTAAATTGGCTCCCATTTCTTTAACTACGTCCCTGCAGGCACCTCCGGAAAGAGCACAAATATGTAGGTTTAATGTAACCACAGCTCAGAGCACAATGTGGCTTAAAAGGGAGTAAAAAGGAGAAACTGACCCTGTTAACAGCCATAAAAGACTATGAAATATGTGTTTTTGACAAATAAATAAATGAAGTGACACTAATGGGAAAACTGGGCCCCAGAGTTGTGACACTAGAATGTAAATGTTTTAATTATCTAATTATCTAAGTATCCTCTGGGCAAACCAGTTTGAGCCATTGTGTGAGCCAAAAGCATTTGCACATGATAATTATCTGTCTGTTTTTAGAGTGTACTGTAGCATAGTCCTGGGAATACCCTTTTTATTTGCCATCATGATGAACAAATATGCAAATAACAAAGATGTGAACCTCAGGAGAAGGATCTTAAGTTTCCCAGTTAGTCAGCCACATTTCCATTCACTTCCCCGGTGTTCATAAAACTCTGAGATGTCAGTCATCTAAAATTAGATGACTGAGCAGAAAAGACATGTTGGTCTTGGATACTTATGGAGACGCGCTGCAGGCAACAACACCTCTCCCAGTAAGAGTTTGGGTATTGTTTCAGAAGAAAGAGGTAAATTGCATATTTCATCTCTCTATTCCAGATGTCAAGCTTATAGAAGAAATCATCCTGCGCCTGCCTTGATAAATCCAGACATCTTCCACATTGCAACAATAACACCAGTTATCACCTCGGATTTATAACGTTAGGGAAAATGAATTACAGTCTCTTATATAAAACAGAGCCTAATCCTTATATTCACTGTGTGAAAAATGAAATCCTGTTTGCTTGGTTTTACATCATGCCTCTATTATTCCCTGTGTGAATAACAGCCTTTTCTGGTCGCCTAATATCTGATAAGCAGGGTAATTGTACCACTCTTGAATTCACAGGCTTTGCAGTAATTTTCTAATACAAGCGCAGTAATTAAGCTGTCAGACCTGTCTCATAAAGAAAGCTCTTGTGGGAAATGCAAGGCCTGCAGGCAACCCTGCCGGATAATTGAGGGCGGTTAGCAGTGGCAGTGATGTTTTTTGATTGAAGATTTAATGTTACTTTGCATCCTAGAGGAGGATGTTGGTTATCGACCATCTATAAAGACTGTAAGGCGAGGGCCAGGATCTGAGGCTATCGATCTGTAAGGAAAGCAGAGTGGCAACGACTGCGTTCTGGTGGTTCTGTGGGATAGGCCAGCAAGGTCACCTGGACCAGGCCAGGCCAGGCAACGCCGTGACGTTATGTACATTTGATATGCAAAAACAGATTCATTGATTTTTCATTGGGGTATTAGGATTCAGATTGTGCTATGTGCGAGGCGAAATGCCTTCCAAAGCCGGATGTGGTTTTCAAAGATAGGGAAAGGGGCATTGGATTTCAAACTGAGAGATTTCATGCTGTGTTCCTGTTGAATGGAGGCTGAGAGGAAGAGAAATGGGTCTGGGTGCAGAGTGGAGGAGAGGAAGAACGGCCACTATATCCCTGACAAATTCATTATGTTACAGTCTTCCAGGTTTTTGCTATTTTATTCTCTGCTGGGGTATTAAGAATCGAATGCCCTTTCTGGGAGTCCATTCACATCATAACCCATATCTCTTCTTAGTTAAATAGCAGTTAAATAGAGACTTAAAAAACCCTGAGATTATTTAAAACGTTCTTTTTGTAACATATGGGTGTAGGCTAATGTCTTTTTTGACCAGGATTATAGGTTTCAGTTTGCATTTATGTCTTCGCTGACAAAAGTAGAAGGGCTACAGGGGTATATATCTCATACTTATAATCTGGTTATTGTCATATTCGTTTCTGCATATAGAGCAGAATGTATGACCAAGTCCTTACAAAGCTTTTTCCTTTGAACTTGTGTTGGAGGACACTCACTGTCCCAGGAGAGAAGCAGTTCTTCATCTATCATCACACAGGCTGGGGTTTGGGGTTGCAGCAATACGGTCCCCAAGCCTCGCTCCTTAAGGATGCAATGTGGCGCCACACTGCAGAAATCTGTTCGCTAAAAATAGTGCTTTCTATAAATGGTGCTTGTGATGCACAGCTATGGTTCTCTTCCTGTTTCCTCAAGATCCTCTCAAGAGGATGAGGCACACATTAAAATGTCAACAAGGAGGGATCTATTTCACTTCTTAAATGACACCAGTTTTGTGTGGGGTTGGTTGATTGACAGGTGGTGGTGGGAGCAACACAAGGCAAGACGCTTTTGTTTTCAGCCCATCAGAGCGTCTGTATCTGGAAAATCCCCAAGAAATCTCAAACCAAAAGATCTGACCAGAGAAACATGGCAATATGTTGCGGTCAGTTACAGGAAAATTCTGGTATTTTTCAACTTGGATCATGTTCTCATAATTGTGGCCATTTTCACAAATAGGTCATGTTAACATTGCACTCATCACCTCCGTTATAGAAATTTGGGAGAAGCGACTCCAGCAAAACGACACACATACAGTATACCGTATATATATATATTTCCAAATAAGCTTAAATAAGCTGTGCATCACAAGCATCATTTCAAACCTTTATCTCCAAATCCAAACGAAAAAATAAACACAGGAGGTATATAGCCCCCTGAATAAGCTGTTTAGCTAACTGCATATGGATGTGCTTATGGGGCAACCAGCCGGCTAACCAAGCTAGCTGTTTGGTTAGACAACTAGTTAATCTGCCGTAATACGCTATTTATTACTTATGGTTTTATCAATGTATTATCTTTATGAATAATTTGTCATTTTGTAATCAGACCATCAATTTTGCCTGCAACTATTGCCAGCAGATTTCATCAGCTCTACCTAGCTAACTAATTAAGCTAACATTAGCTCAGCCTCAGTGAGTTGGTTGAAAATGCGGTCTCTGGCTGATTTTTTAAGGTTTCCAGCTGGCGCCTTTTTTAACATAACCCGTAACCCTACAAAATGTTTTGTTAATGAAAAGCTCCTTGGCACCTTGGAAGTATCGCTGGGTTAGGTTCAACAGTAAGCTAGTTAGCCGGACATGCTAACATTTGCAGCTTACAAATCCATTTCTCACTTTTTTGATCTTCTGTTTTTGGCTTCGGAAACGCTAAAAACAAGACACCACCCTCCAAACTCTACCGCTGCCACCCGTGCACACCACTTCAACATGTGGAGAAAGCTAATGCTAGACAGGCCTTTCCGTGCCTAATTATGGTTGCTAAGCTATAATTGGACAATTACTGTTTGGGCGAGAGAATCAGTGAATGATCATTTATGAGAATAAGACCCAAGTTGAAAGAAACTGGAATTTCCATGTAAATCTAAATGTACTGAAGGTCACACGAAGGTCCACTGAATATTTACAATTCTAACCCATTTATTAGCTTTTTTTGCACACTTACAATCAAGGATTAGTCAAATATCCATTGGCATTATATACTCTACCTACACAACATCATATATCCAACACATTTTGACAACATTGGACAAAAAAGTTTTACAATGGCAAACAGATCTAGGCAGTGCTTTCCTCATTTAAGTTAGTCTCAGTCATAACACAGCATTTTTACCCATCACACAAAAGAGTGAATTGAAAGTTTGTTTGATATTGCATAATTATGCTAAGGGTGAAATGACATGCAGTGCCGTTATCAAAGCCTACTATAAGTATATGTGTTATCAGTGGAGTAGTAGTGATATTCCATTGCTAACTCACAGCACCATCTGGGTACATCCATTTTTAAAAAACAGCTATTGTGGGCAATTGCACATACAGTATGTGATAGGTTGATGAATTGACATGATGTTGCCCCTGAGGTTGCATTGTTGCTTCAACTAGTGATATAGTAGCTTTTAGTACACCTGGCTCCCGGCTCTCTAAAGTGAGAACAGGGTTAGTGATGTAAGCCCCAACAGGAGTAACCTGATTTACACATGTGCATATCATACACAACACTGTGCATACTTTACAAATCAAGGACTCACACTGCCTTGTACTTTGTGTGCTCCGCTAGTCATGCTGGCGGGAAAGTGGCCATAGTTTTTTTTTCTAATACAGTATGTGTCTTAGAGGGTGCAGTCTATTGCCTATGCAGTTAATACTCTTCATTGATGACATGATACTACTATTTCCCCTTCTCTTTCTTCTTCTTCACACTCACATTTAGAGACGGTACTTTCTCAGGAGCTCTGATTGCCACATGTACTTCCTCTCCGGAAAGTGATCAGGAATCCTAATGCGCCGGAAGTCCTGGATGCATTTCTCCATCTCCTGCTCTGGAGTCAGCTTCTCCTTGTTCGCTTTCCTCTTTGCGGCCTCTCGTTCTCGGACCCCGAAGGTTCTCACGCGGAGCATGTCAGTCTTGCGGCGCATCTCTGCCTGCTGCAGCATGTGCACTGGTCCTTTAGGCATGGGACGGTCCAGCGTCTGGATGTTGGTCTGCCGTCTCACGGGGCCACAGATCACGGTTCCTTGAGGGGAACTGGCCTCCGACTGGGTCTCAGAACAGGAAGTGGAGAGCTCATTGAAGGAAGTGCCGCTCTCTCCCTCCCGCTCGCTTTTGTGGCTCTTGCAGCAGCAGTCACAGTGAGAGGACAACCACCTTGAGGGCCCACCTAGAAAACACACACACAAACACATTTGTCAGTTGTTTTGACCACATGCAGTCACTTTTCTGTTGCGGCAAGACCCTCCTTCATGCAGAAACGCACTGTAAACTAATGTACCAGCTGTCTGTATGGTGACAGATTCAAGCTGTAATCAAAAGAAACAGTTGCACTGATCAAGCAAATGCTGACAAATGCCTACACAGCAGTTTCAATGTCATACAAATATCTTTAAGCGAATATCAGATGAGTGCGTGTGGGTATTTAGGGGGGTACAGATGTAAGAACATGCAAGTTATTGGCTTTGACATTTAATTGCTGAATCTCAAAGAGCTGGTGGGCTGTGCATATTGCTTCCTCTGATAAGGAGAACCCCAGAGCTCATTTCAGTACGTCTCCCTAAAAGACCTTTCCCATTTCCCAAGGCAAAGCTTGTCTCGGAGCCAAAGCAATCTGCTTTGCAGTTGCAGTTTCTTATTAGACTGTAACCTGACTGCCTTGTATTAAGATGGTGGTGTTTTATTTTTGTGTTTTCAGATCACTCAGTCAAATAAGTTGCCAAGGTGCTTTCTACCTTTAGGGAGGCAACAAGGTAGAAAAAGCAGGTAAACACAAAGTATAATTTATCTTGGGTGGTAACAGAACCGGGTCAGCGAATAGAGGAGTGAATAAATGTACCTGCAGGCCCTGCAGGTGTCCTGACCTCCTGTCATGAAGTTTGGATGAGAAGTGAACCAGGTAGAGGATTTTAGTAGTCTTCGTTTTCCTCCTGTACCTACTTCTTGTATCATCTCACATCCTCCTACACTGCTAATTATGAACCAGAAATACTGTACTGCACTGCCCGCTGGCTTGTGAAGTGTTCAAGTGAAGACAGTAAACACTGCAGCTGTCTTTCATTTCCAAAAATATCCCTGAACTATGGTCTCATTTAGATGTACTAAACAGGTAGAAATGTGCTGAAAACTGCTGTGCTCGCTGTAATATAAACAACAGTGTATGAGGAATAAACTAATGTACACAGACTCTAAAAACCTCATAATGGCTTTTTCCAATGTGATGATACAGACTCAATAGAAATGATATCTCACAGGGAGCAATAATTTGTCCATTACCTCCTTCCAGTGCATGCACCAATTTATACTGAACAGAGTTCAAGGGGGATTTTAACCTCTCTGTGCACACTGTAATAATGACCTTATCTCTGGTGCGATGATTGCATTGAGCTGATAGTGAGAGAGTCACTAACAGCTTTTTAATGGCTAATCCATGAGTAAAGAGGCCAATCAGCGCACCAATTTCCCCCCGCAGAAAATGAATCTAGCTGAATCCGGCAGACGAGCAGCACCAGGCAAATGGATGCAGGCGCTTTAGCCAGGAGGATCAAGAGGAGGGAGGCTGAGCATTGTTTCTAAATGGATGGATGCTGTGGTCCAGAGGGGCAAACCCGTTTAGGAAACTAGCCAACACCCAATAATAGCATCATAAAATTTTCAGGCCATACAGGAGAATGAATTGTATTAAAGCCACTGACAGGCTGAGAAGCGCCTGGGCTTGCATTTTGTTTTATACAATAATTTGGACATGGAAATGCCGTATAGCCTATAATGCAAAAACAAATCTGTGTGTGTAAGAACGCAACCACAAACTGTTGTGGATAAAGTTGTGCAGTGTCAAGCATTGATGTCGCCTTCAGAGCCAAGACAGGAAACGACTAAGAGCCTTGTCAGGAAGCACAGTCATTCTGGGGTACATTTAAACAAGTGGGTGTGTCTAATACCCTTTGGTACCTTTTCAGGGAAGCCATTGATTGCAAAGAGTTTTTCTCAGATCTATACAGCCTGTCTAAGAGATCATGTTCCAACCACATTAAATGACTGGGGCTGGTCGTCAAACCAGACTCAGGCTGTGCACTTCTCATAAATAACACAGAGAGAGGGAGTCAAGTTCTGCACAGAGGCATGCAGGCGTGTCACACAGGTTATCCTCAAACTCCTCTCCATCTCTAATGAAAGCAGGGATGTTTGTCTTCGTGCCTGAGAGAGGTCAGAGCTTTATGGAAATTCAACTGCCTGGATATTAGATTAAAAGGGCATGTTGTTACCCATTAAAAGGTTTTACATGGCAGAAAAGTAGGACACGATGGGGACTGAAGGCAGAGGGCTCTGACAAACTCAAATTCAAATGTCAGTGGGTTTCTTGTCAGACATTAGTGTGTTTGTTTTTATTTGTGCCTCTAAACTGACTCATCATGGGCATCTGATGATTATTCCTTTAATGGCAGAGCAGCTCTGTGCTTCAGTCATGTAATCTGAGAGACGCTCAGCACGAACGATCACACACTGAAAGTTGAGAGGCAAAAAAATAAATAAAGAGGAACAAGAAAGACTCATCACTCAGCAATTTCATGTTGTTATTGCACATAACCAGGAGGCCATAACGCAATTTATTTCAGATTTGGACTTGAGTGACCCAAAGCTGTCTGCTTTTCAAATTTGAGTCTCAGCAGTGATGTGAACTGCGCCCTCAATCTAAATAAATGAAAATAAGTTTTGAAAGAAGCATTTTACGTCCAAGCTGAAAAAAACACTTAATTTTTGAATTTCTGAAATAAACATACTTGCTTTCTTTACCCAAACACAACAAAATCCTGCGAGGCTGAGTGGTGTGAATCATCTTCAAATGCTTCAGTTGCTGCTTGATTCTAGGACAGAAATATTCTCTGGCCGAGACTTTGGTTGTGAAACAAACAAAATAGGGTGAAAAAGAACCGAGTATATAATAATAATAATAATAATAATAATAAATAATATTGCCTGACAGGTTAAATATGCATATCCATTCAGCCAGTCAGGGAGTTAAGCTCATATGAGCTCTGATCTCAGACACACTCTTACATTCTCCAGATCACATATCCAGTTACACAAATATTTTTTTTTTACTCTGCCACTGCCTCGGGAAGAGTGTAGTTTACATGCTTGTTAGCTCACAAATTAGGCCAGCGTGTCCTTGCAGCAGAAAAAAGGCTTGTCTTGCAAAGGCAGTGGCCGTCCTTACAGGGTGAGGGAAATCCATTTCATCAAGATAGTCCTATTTGCTGCAAAAGTATCACTTCAGCAGTTTGTGTCCAGTCTAACGGACGGCTACAGCCATCCTCTTGCCAGATATAATAATGTCAGTAATATTTGCATACAATTGAATTTGTCAATATTAATTACCTCCACTCAGCCAGCCTACTCAGCTGTAACAACCCTCTTTAGCAGCAGTGATGAGAAAGCAGAGGAATAGTCGGGGTAACCCATGGAGTCCCAGTAAGCTTTACATGACCTGATTCAAGGACACTCTTACTCTCTCATAGAGCCATTACTGGCCTGGCCCAAATTATCTGCTTTCCATGAGGAGAGCGACAGCTTCACTGGCTGATTGTTAATGACAAGTGGGTGCTATCTCCTCCCAGAGTCAGAGGGTGGCTGCCCACTGAGTGTCTGCCTGACAGGGAGATGAACAAGCAACGCAGACAGATTGAAATGTCTATATCAGCCTCTCCCTGTAGGCCTGTCCCCTGACCCAGAGCCACACCCGTCCACCGCACAAGCACCGATGAGGTGGGGAGAAAGCGAGAAGGTGTCCTATTCACCGAGCTCCTGTCATCACCTAGATGATGCCTCAAGAGGCTGGAGGAAAGAGGAGGGGCAACTCTAATCCCTCGCCCTGTCAAGTAGACGATATTTAAAGAGTTACATCTAAGGAAAGCGCATGTACCACCTCTTTGAATTTCTCCATCAGTGACTCAAAATGCAACAATTCTTTGGGACAAACTTCACCACATACTGTATGTACAGTAGACCCCCAAACATGCTTTCATTTGCTCTTTACACAAGCTACATTGCACCCTCAGAAAGAGCCAAGCTGACCTCCTGCATACCGACACACAGGATCCCCTGTCTTCAGGAAACTCTCAGCCCTGCCCCCAATGTAAGCTCCACCATCCACGTAGCCATTACGTGTCTCTGGAGGACTCATTAAAGGTGTTAGATGTCAGACGGTAAGAGATGTTATACCAGTTCTCCAGCAGCGACAGAGTGCAGACATAGCAGAAGCAGAAGGGACAAAAAATGACAGTATTTAAATTATGCCTGAAAACTAGTCAGCTATTAATTTGTTTGAAAGTTTACGTGTTATTTTAAAGGAACATACTGGAGGTTTGGGTGGGTAATCCATCAAAGTCTATATTTAGTCTTTTTATTTGTCAAAACTGCATTATCATTCACCTTGGTAATTAAGTTACTAGCAGGTACTATTTTGAAAACTCTCCTTGTTGATGCGTTCAAGGACACTCCCGACATCTGTGATTTGTGAGTCAGCAGTTGTACAGTACTTGGAGAATCAAACCCAGAAGACAATCAGTAAGCAAGAATGGACAGTGAGAGAGGGTTAGTGTGAGTTAGCTTATTCCATGCATGAAAGGGTTATTATTTAGCCCCTGAGTCCCAATTTGGGAATGTTACAATCCTCCCAGTCTCTGCTTGTAACTGAGTTATTGTGCAACAAAGACTTTGACAAAAAAAAAAAAGAAAAGATAATGAAATGTTCATTATGACAGATTAGATGTTCTATGTTTCTGCAAGTTCATTTTAATACTGTAGTGAGATGAAATGGAAACTAACGGCTGCATAGAAATCAACATAAAAGCTGGTAGTAAGATTTAGAAAACAATCAGCAGTAATGTGAAGAATACTATTTGTAGTCAATGACCTAAAACGTGAGAAACCACCTGGTCCTTCAAAATTCAGTGCATGCTGCTTCAGAGAATGATTGATTTCAAAAAGTATATTTTCCTTTTGCATCTGCAGCTTTTCAATAAACTCAGATTTACCCCCAAGGTGAGCCAGATTGTCTACTTGAACTGATGTAGTGCACATGGTTCTGCAACCACTGTGAGAAAAAATGGCACAAGCACACACCCGTGCCTTCCTTCTGACCATCTTTCTGCCCGGCTGCTCTTTAAGACGTGTATGAGTTGTTCATGGGAGCCCCATCCATCTCTTGTAGGCACTGCCAATCCATCCAGACTCCAACCAGGCTCTCTGGGAGCTTGGGGACAGCCCAATCTCTGCCTCCATTACACCTGAGCAATTGATTACTCCCCCACCCCCGTCTCTCCCTGCCGCCTTGTGGCCATTGTTCAGGAGCCATTATGGCCACACATCATCTCATTCACAGCCCAAATGAAGACTGCACAGTTATATTAACTGAGCACACCTGGCAAGTATAATCATTCTCCATCTTTACTGTGCGTGTCTTCCATTTTGACAAGGCACTTCTGCACAGCCCTATCAGATCGAAAAAGATGAATCTCTCTCATGTTACCAGTCCTACTGTTCAATGATGATTTGCTCTGCCACTGTGATGTGGAAGCAGTAATGTCAAAGCAGGTTATGATGTCATTTAGTCCATGACGTCGTGTAATTTTCATCTATGAATTGACTGTAAGAACCTTTTCCTATTTTAGAACATGACTTATATTTTGAATTGCCTTTAAAATAGGTTAGCACCTATCTTTCTAAACTGCATCTCCATCCAGGATGACTGGAGACGAGGAAATATTTTGGGATCACAGATTGCTTTTTAATTAGCCAACACTCTCCTCTTTCCCCAGAGATAATTAGCAATAAGGAGACTGGTCCCAAACGTCAACTGGGAGGTTAGAGTTGTTAATCTCTACAGCAATAATGTTGTCACTGCCAATCGAAAAAACGAATTGTCCCTGTTACGCTACAACGACCTAAATTTCTGCTTGACAAATAACCTGACAGGATCATCTGCCTACGGAAGCCCAATTCTGCCAGTAAAATAAAAATAAAAATAAAAAGTTAGTCATGATAAAAAAAAACAATGCTAATGATAATTAAAACAATTTACTTACTCTCCCATATCTCAAAATGTTGACTTATTATTTCATAATGTTTACTTTTTATCTTACTTTTAATAGTTTTTACTTTTTTATCTCATATTATAACTTAGAAAGTCAAAGTTTTCACTTTTCATCTCATGATTTTGACTTTTTATCTCAAAACTTTGACTTTTTTTTTGTAATTTTGACTTTTTATCTTATAATTTTTACTTAATAAGTAACTAACTTACCATGAGCATTTCATAAATCATGACCAACTTTTCATCTATTTTTGGGCTTCCATATCTCCCCCAGTGAATGCAACACCATGCAAGATGCTGCAACCAGCTGATTGTCTGGATTTTTGGACCAAACCAGCTTCCGTTCTCCGTCCCGTTCACTTTAATGTGTGCTGGTTATCAGTTTTGATATATTTCTCTCTGGCTCAGTTGTTTATTCAAAGGGTGAACAAGTCATACCCGGTCAAATGCGAATTATTCATCATGGCCATCAGGTGCAAAAACTCTTGTTCATGATGAATGCTCAGACACTGTGGCCTCCTGAGGAGAGTGCCCTTTTCCTGAAAGATTCATTTGTTTTAGTCGATGGAGAAACCAACAGCATAAATCCTACTGAACAGGAGTGGATGACAATAATTGAGAGTGGAGTGTCTTAACTTTATGAGGGAACGGGTCCCCTGACTGTTAATACAGATGATACCATGCAGTAAAATGATGAATATCTACTGTGGGCATTTTGGAAACTGGAGTCTACACTAATTCTGAGAGTCAGTGGAGCCTGTAGAAAACAACTGACGCATTCAACAAGAAGAGCATGAATGATGCTAAGGAACTGACAGGCTGGAAGAAAGTCTCTCAATTTGTTTACTGCGCCGGATTGCTCTTTTTACACTCTGCACAATCCCAGCCTCCCTGTTTCCCTCCATATGAGCCTGTGATTGGATGGGAGGGGGAAATGTTCTGCTAAAAACAACAAACAACAATAAAACACATCTGTTTCGTGCCCACCCCAAAGGTGCACTTGTCTACATGCATTCTTAGTTTAGGACTACCTGCCCAAGGCCAGCCAGTGTCCCACATTCAGAATCAGGTTACAGTATTAGTTTTGAAAGTGGATGCGGGCCGCTGTGCTGCTGTGAAGCAAGGGCTCTCACGCCTGTCTGCCTCTGATGTGTCCATCCATCATCCTGTCTAGGCCTCTGTCTACTAACGGTCTCTATATGTGTGTGTGCGTTTCCTCTCACCCTCACCTTGTCTTCTCTCTTTTAATGAAAACCCAGTCTCTCCCTCGTCTTCCGTGTCTTACCACCAAAAAATATTTTTCCTCTCTGCTCCCTCGGACCCGATGAACTTTCCTGTCTGATACTTACTTTAATCTATTTTTGCTCCTCGCTCCCTCTCTCTCCTTTCTGCCTCAGTTCTTTCTCCCCATGGCCAGGTCTCATGCAACTTTTACTCCCTCATCCCTCCCGCTCAGCCGCTCTCTCCTCCATCTGCTCGCCTCCCTCTTCTTCACTTCCTTTCAGCTCGCTTCCTTAAATTCCCCCTCTCTCTATTCCTCTCCTCTGTGCTCTTCTCGCTCTGCATCTTCTTTCCTTCCATGCTGTACTTACAGCAGTTTCTCCCCTGTCTCGTCCCTCCTTCTCATCCTACTCATCCTTTGTCCTAGGGCAGTGTCTGTTAATGGGGATGTGAACACCTACACCATATGCTGTGCTCCAGAAAGTTGAATGACTCAGGAAAATGCTACCTGGCTGAATGTTCTTGTGGGTCAATGCAGACCCCTCTGTTATAATTAGCCTGTATACAACACTATTGGTAAATCATTAGCAAACCATATGTCATGTCTTCCTCAGCCCGCCCTCCTGCACCTCCAACCTTGACCCACCAACTGGGGTTTCTTCTGCTCTTCCAAAGGGAGCCATTCAGAATAATGAATAAAGTGCTTTTTAATCGGCCATATGGTCCAACTCCTCCCTCTGCAAAAAGTGGAATGAACCATATTTGCAGCTAATTAAGACATTTGCTGACGAACAAACTTTGTCTTCAAGTAAAAAGCAAAGCTGGTTCAAGAGAATGCAGCAGCATTTATGTGAAACGTCGCTGCCCACTGGTGCTGTATTATTCATAACCCCTCAAAATCTGAGCAATAACCCGTGTTTACGCATGACGCATGTGTACTTGAAGTGTAGCAGCATTGTGACTCAACTCCCCTGCGGTCCGTGGGCAAGTTTGCCTCTTATCTCGGACCTAAAAGAGAAGTTTAAAGTCAGCCACTGCAAGGGATGCATACATTCAAGAAGGATGTGCTGTAGGCTAACCCGACCATGCCTCCTGGCGGTGTGAGCTAACACACACCAGCTTCTGCAGATCACCTCTAAATCTGGACCATTAGAATCAAATTAGATGGGTTTTCTTATGGAAAGCTACGTGGGTAAACGTTTTACACCATTTAGTGAGAAAAACACTCTTTCTGATGGACGCCATGCAATACCATACTGATGTGCCTATAACCTGGATGTGGTTATGTGGGGGGAGGGAGGGGCACTTTCATTTTTATTTTTTTATTTTTTACTTTACATTGGGTGTTATGCGTGCTTAACGTGGCTGCTGTTTGCATTCTAATTACTGATGGATGTCAAAGCCACCAGTTTATCTCACATCACTTCTGAAAGTGTAGTGTAGGAATAAATCTTCACTCACGGTAGAAGATGTACTGTGCGTAATTGGACCAGACCCTGTCATCCGCGTAATGACCGATGGAGGACGCGGTCAGGGACGAATTGCAAGCCACAATGTGAAAGCCGCTCTCTGACAGCATGTCAAACGCTCTCTCCAGGTGCTTGAACTTGAGGTAAAACCTGCAGGTGTAACGGTCCGGTGGTCTGTCCGAGTCCCTACTCTCGTTCAGGGCGTCTCCAAATACCTCTTTCGCCAAGCCAATCCTACTGCTGATGAAGATTCTCGGTAACTTTTTGGCCTTGGCATCAGTTTGACTTTCTCTGCCTCCCCCGGCGCAAACGCCTTTGAAAGCGACCGTGATGTAGCCATACCTCCTGTCCAAGGAGTAAGAGGGGTAAAACCTCTGGTCGCTGCCCTGCGACGCATCATCAAAATCGCTGTAGTACAAGTCGTCTGGAAGTAGTCTTGAATCCTCGGATGACAAAAGTTTGGCCAATTCTGGCAGCTGGAAGTATTCCGCCTCTCTTTTCAACCTTCCTTTCTCTGGGAAGTGGTCAGGGAGGACAACCTGCTTATCTCTAAGGTAATCCAATACATACCGAAACAGAAAGCCATCTCTGTCAATAAAATAACGTCCTCTAAGGTCCCGGGACAAGTCATTTGAAGACCCCTTCTTGTTAGAGAACAGCTTCCCAAGTAAGGAATTTGGAAAGCTTGTCAAGGTGGCATGGCGAGTGTAATAAACCTGACCACCCACGTTTAGCTCAATAACGTCCGATGGAGGGTTTTGCACTGAGCCCTGCTCTTTTGCAGGTTGCGTTTTGCAGTTTTCGCTCAGTGCCATTTTTTTTGTCCAGATCTTGCACGAAATCTGAGTCTCGATCTCGGAGCGCAAACGTCCCAGAAGTTCAGGGTGTGGGATGTAGCTGCATGGTGTTGATGCACTCAGACCCAAAGCATAGTCCTGATTCAAGCTGCAGTCCTTGCATCCAGTGTCTCATGACAAACAATCCCAAGGTGTGCCTACAGTAGATCATTTAACCCCATGCGTAAATGTGCCTGCCCACGGTGCATCCTTTTTGAACAGAATCGATTATCACAACCAGTGAGCGCATCATGTTACACACGTCCACTGCGATGGGTCATTAGTGTGACTTCAAAGAAATATAATCCTCACTTCGCTCAGAAATTTCCCACCATCCAAAAAATAAAAGCAAATTTTTTTTGCTCAAGTTTTCTGTGGAAAGGTTCGCCGTCTTGCGTCTGTCTTCTAGTTCAATCACATCAGTCCGAGATTAATTGAAACATGTGCGTGCATCCCATCATTCTGCTGCTAAGCGTCACTCCTGACAACTGGGATGCTGAAACATGCTCACAGAGAGGAGGGTGGAAGCGGGACTCCTGTGCGCACCCATCTCTCCAAACTGCTGAGTGCGGAAGCGTTTGGTCCAGCAGAAGGTTTAAGATAATGTTGCTCCAAGCTGTGTAAGAGAGAGAGAGAATAACGATCGTCCCATGAAGTAATGTCTTACATCATCTTAAAGGAAAATGACATTTGCAGATGATCGACATAACGCGGACTGATGTGGGTGCATCTGTGCAGTTTTTTCATGAAATTCTGATCTAGCCACGGGCGGCGTGCAGCTGGCGGAGAGGATTCAGGTCTAATGCAGTTTTAATATCCAGCGTTGCGGATTTTAATCCCTTCTTCCGAGTCTTCACAGAGGCTTTCGCATTTACATTTAGCGCTTTTAGCTGACGCGCTTATCCCGAGAGACGGGTGAGGGGTTAGGTCCCATGCATGTGTCTTGCTCAGAGACTCACTACACGTGAATAGAGCTGGTGATCGAACTGTACTTCTACTCTTTCACTCCTTTTCTATCCAACTAACTGCCCACAACGTCTCAAACATTACATGAAATTAAATGAAAATCAAAATGACATCAGCACTCTTCTGCATCCGAGTGAACCTCCAGGCAACAGAATCACTTCTTTCGCCCAGAACACTGTGACTGAATATGAAAACTGATCCCTTCCTCATCGATTTGACCGAGTGAATTCTTAATTCAGCACCAGGGACAGATCTCAGCCTGCTCCAAGTCACAGCTGCTTGATGCTCCATCAACTCTCAAATAAACCGATATAGTGCACATAAAAAATAAAACAATGTATTGAGTAATATCTCTTAATTTCACATGAGTATGTGTTTTGATGCTAAACGAACATAATGCATCAATATGAGCTCCATTTTGGTATCACACACCCCCATTTAGTGCATGTTCCTTGCAGTTTTTCCAGCAATTTTGGGGTGGTGGGGAGGGGGGACTCTCAGGATGATGAACCCACATTACTGAGTCATTTTATTCTGGATTATAGTAGCAGGAGGACAGGGGTTTGGGACTTGTGTGTTATTGCTCAGGGCCTGCTCAGTGAATTTGTCATAGAGCCATCAATATACTCCACAGTGAAGCCAAGTAGTGTAGGGTGGAAAATCCAGTTTGGAGGAAGTGAGATGCAAGGCTGAATTTAAGGCTTGACAATGCATGTCATTATCCATATATGCAGCTATATCTAGGTCACAAGCTAGTGTTGTATATGAGGTATATAACAAAGGATATATGTGGACGTTTACCTGGCAATATGCATTCAAAGGTGGCTGATCGTCTGAATCTGGGAGACTAAAGGTGATAGGATTTTATACTTATGGACCTGTTTGTTTTGTATATGAAGTATAAAGTCCCTTATCACCACTGCCCACATCACATGGAGCCACCAGCAGCACTGACGCTGATCTGGGTTTCAGACTGTTTTGTAGCTCATGTTTGCTTTTTAGCTTGTTTGTTTTTTGTGTTGTTTGTGTTGTAATAAATCAGAGGCTTTTATTGCTGCAGTGCTGAGAGAAGGCGTTGATGATGGGAGAGCACCCTTGACTCGTGGTTTTGAGGAGGCAGCGGTCACGCTTTACCCTGTTAATTCAGAGTATATTGTGCTGGAGAGGGGTTGCTAAGCAGCCACAGGGGACTGAGTGGGATTCAAACAGTGGGGATTTAGAGCTACAGTGAGCATACCACTGATCTCTTTTTCTGTCATGTGAGGTTTTGCTGCTTACATTATACATAATATTGTAACGTTTTGTGGATTGTGTGACCTTAACAGTGGAGCAAACACCACTGTAGATACAAAAACAATCTAATAGCAATAGATGGTGATAGTCTAGATTATGGGGTTTGTTTGCTTTATTTGTTTAACAAATTAATACACATAGATGTGAGTATATCTCTGATGTTGGATTTGTATAACAGTAAGATTTGCTGCGCCTTGCATGGGGATGATTCTCTTCCCATATGTGCTATAAACCCTGTTTCTCATTCATCTCACTCATCCTCCCGTTAGAGCCAATTTTCCTTCCTCCTGTCTTCACTTTATTTCCTGTTCATGCGCTACTCCCAGGTTAGATTCTATCTTTTGGAAGGGGTTGAATATCATGCAACTTCAGCATGAATAATGTAAGACAATATGGGTCCCAGCTGAGTGTGGACATCTGTATGTGCTGTAACATTAAATTGACATGTGTGGGTTTTGCAAGCTTTTGCATTATAATGTGCAGTGTGTCCTGGGCAAACATACTAAGAAATGAACACACTTTGAGGCAGGTCAGGTTGTTTTGTACAAATCTGTTAAATAAGAAATTGTATCAAAATTAATTTCTAAATCTCAACAAACATGTACATGATTGATGATGATGAAATGTTCATTGATAAATTTTACAAACAAGCCAGTGAATTTGCTGTCTTAGAACATTTTATAATGCACTGTTGTGCAGCCTCTCTGCAGAGTTATTATCCCTATGCACACAGTAATAGCCTGCCTTACCCTATTTCCTCCTCTCCCAGGCACTTTTCAGCCACTCATATTTCCAGATGAAAGAGGCAGAAGTGTGTACTGGCATGTCTTCAGAAACAAAATCTATTTTGCAGTTTTCTGACTAAATCATAAATGGAGATACAGTGCTGCAGTTTCTGATAAGTTAAAACCCACTCCAACCTCCCCTCTATTTGAATGAAAACACTTGAAGGAAAAAATACTTGTTTCCTTCCAAACAGTAAGGTGAAAAGGTCACCCATTACAGCTTACTGATTAATAATCATCCAATAGGGGTTTATTGTTTACTGATGCAGCCCTTTCAATGACATTGAGTGTCCTCTTGGGCCCCTAGAGGCAGAACAAGATCAAGATATAGAAGACCAACAATATTGTGATTTAATCATCATATATTTGCCTTTTTGACACTGCAGATCTATAGCTGTAGACTTCTTCTTTGGTATTTTTCACACGTAGAAATAAAAACCACCCTCAGTTCCACTGCCCAGCCCACAGATCATCATCAATGCATTGTGGATGACTACAATGCCCATTCATAATTTCTCTCACTGCCCTCTGCCTCAGATGTCTGTCTGCCTGCCTGCCTGCCTGTCTGTCTCTTTCTGTCAAAAGCTCCATTAACAGCTTCAAGACAGTGGAGCCCCCACATTCTGTTCTTACATGAGCAGTCATGTAAGAGGAGACAAATGCTGACGTTATTGATGAGCACCATGTGTTCATGCGCTAAGATAGCATTACTAAATTGCACTGAAATACATTTTTGTTAAGGAAATGTGAATATGTATTGTACCGTAATTATTGCTTTGTAGATGGTTAATTAATTGTCCTCAGTTTTTCTTTTAAATCACCAAAGTCATCCTGAGAGTATTTTTATATAGACATTGTATATTGTTGGTCATTACACCAATTTCACCTACTTGTATATACATAATAGTTGTAGGGCTATGTTTATTTTTACCTATCTTTGTTCAGCTTTGTTTTTAGCTGTATGTCTATTTCTATCTTCCTGTAAATTGTTCTGTGTGTAAGTACATTCAGAGCAACTTAAAACCGGAGTCAAATTCCTTGCATGTGTACACATACTTGGCCAATAAAAACTGATTCTAAGAGTTTGAGCTTGAACTCCAGCACATAATAAACTGCAGTTGCCCGGCGCGGCCAGCAGGCAGCGCTGCATGTTGTAAACAGGTCTCCCATGGTCCTGGCTTGCTCAGTTCTCCATTTTGTATGTTTTTAGGTTAGCGCCTACTTTCCTAATGGCTAGCTGCGAATCACCGTAGCTCAGCCAGTTCAACGCAGTTTGCATGACAGTGTACAGCTAGATCGAACTGGAAGACTGAAAACTCACAAAACATACTCAGCTTGGCGTGTTTTTCTCGTTTTAATCAAGCCACGTAGTTAGGACACGACGCGCGAGGAGTAACGTTAACAAACATAGAGTCAGTGTTGCGTGTTGTGGACTGCCACTTTCAACCAAAACAATGTTGACAGACGACCTGTGGACACATACCAACAATCAGTCATTTCAAGGGTAAATGTGAGCTTTTATTCCGATTTGAGTTGTTATACATGTTAGCTAAAGACAAATACAGCAACGTAGCACGTTTAACGCTAATTTTGCCATTAAAAGGGCTATGTTGGCTAGCAGGCTAACATTGCTGTCAGCGACATTGGACCGAAATGTGGGCACGTAGCCACTTTAACTGTTAGCCAAATTGCTAACGTTACCTAGCATGACAACAGTTACCAAAAAGCTAACATTAGCATACCGTAGACTTGGGTAAACTTAAAGGCCCTCTGTATGTGATTTGTGGATGAACCCGTGTTATGCATGTTTACTTTAGGCACAGTGTTTATACGATAGCCGCGGCTTTCTATGCGCTCGTGGACATTTTGCTAATAGGAATAGCTAACGCAGTTAGCTGTCTTTAGCTTCGTTAGCTATCAAGGGCGCGCAGGAGGGGGGCATGCTTGACAACTTTCCCCATTCTTATATTGACCTAACGTTGGTTACTTGCTCTCTGCATGTGCACAGCCCGAAACCAATTTAAATGACATTGCAGTATGGCAACACTAGCGTTTCAGCACGTCTGATAATCACCTTGTAGTGTGTTTTAATGTGGTTGCAATCTACTCTACTTAGCCCTGACTGTTAACGCTCTCTGTCTGTTTTCCCCTCAAATAAAAAGATGGATAACGTTAAAGGTGGAGTGAAGAAGATAACATATAGAAGAGATGACCATTTAAGCAAATTGGTCTACACTGAAAGCCCTGAGGAGGGAGGTCTGTTGAAAGTGGCTCCTCACAGTGCCATGTCCATCACCTCTGCCACCTCTGTCGTTGTATCATCCAGCTCGTTGATGCAGCCAGGACAGGTGCCAAACGGCCTCAACAACAGCCCCCTTCCAGAGGAGCTCACCTCCACCTCTGTCACTGCAATCGTAGGCCCCTTGTTGGAAGACCCAGAGCCCAGGGGCCTGACCAAAGATCAGAGGCCTCAGCAGCAGTTACTCCAGACACAGACTTCCGCTACGTTTGGGCGTCAAACCTTGAGGGAAAATTTGGCCCAGTTGGAGGCCAGTATAGCAGACATTACCCAGTCCTCCATGGATTCACTTATTGGGGGATCAGATCCCAACTTCTTTCCCATGAAAACAGAGGATTTCTCCATGGATAAAGGAGACCAGGACCCCAATGACCTCGACCATGCCTTTGAGCACATTGGTAAAGATGTAGACGTGAACCAGAAATTGTTCAGTGACAACACTCTGGACCTGCTCCAAGATTTCGAGCTCACTGGGTCTCCCTCAGATTTTTATGTAGGGGATGATGCCTTCCTGTCCTCTCTGGCAGACGATTCTCTGCTTGGGGACGTTAGCTCGGACAGGGACACAAAGCCCCCCATGGTTGAGAGCATTAACGACAGTGGGGCAGTCTCTATTGCTCTCAATGGCAGCAATATGACAAGTCCAGATCGGTCCAGCTCTAGCATATCCACAACTACCTCCTTAACCCCTACAACCACTTTGTCTGCGCTGGTGAAGAAAGAAAAAGGTGCTGGCTTCATTCAGCTCTGCACCCCAGGTGTGATCAAACAGGAGAAGACGTCTGCAGGCCAGAGTTATTGCCAAATGAGCGGCACTTCCGCCTCCGCAGACATGGCCAACTCTAACCCCATCTCCATCTGTGGGGTCAGCACTTCAGGAGGACAAAGCTACCACTTTGGAGTCAACCCCAGCAACAATGAAGCTCAGCAGCAGAAGGATCAGAAGCCAGTGTCCAACCTGTATCTCCCATTAACGACCATTGGTGGGCCGTGGAACAGAGGCCAGGGTATTGGGGACAACTTGGCAATGCACAGGGCCTGTGAGGCATTCTCAAGCTCTGCCTCTTACCCCACCACCTTTGCCAGGTAAGAAATGTAGGCAGTGCTCAACTGTGTGGTGTGACCTGACTTTTCGTTTTAGTCTTACTAACTTGAGCTAATATATTTATGTTGTGATCTCAGTTTTGTCTTATTTCATCCCCCTTGCATCACCAGACATCTACTGTTCCAGAGGTTTAAAATAAGCCTGGTCATGAGCTTCATGCCCACAAATTCTAAAATACTTGTGCTGAAGTGATTAGTCATTTTAGTAATTAGTTGTTCAGCAGAATATCAATTAATTAATGAAAATTCCACCCATAATACAGCTGCACAGTGCACGTTTTGCTTGAAAAAGGCTTATATGATTAGTCAAGCCAATCCAATTTAGTCGACATATGACAGACCGATAGAAAAGCACTATATTAAGAAAATATATCCTGCATCAAAGCTTTCCTTGAATAATATTTGTATGTATTCTGTACTGTTTTTTATAGTGTCTGATTTTGTTTTGTTTAGTGTCCATGAATAGAGGAGTGTCAGTGTGCTACTGTACTGCCAGCAAATTTGAGTACGATTTGGATAGCCTTTCTTTATCCTCATCATGAACACAATACTGAATACTGAGCCACCTACTTTTAGAGGCATAGTTCACCTGAGAAATATCACTGAAATGTCAACCCGAAGAGGTTTTTGGCTCACTGATGCTCGCTGACAGGGTGGATATTAACCTTGTGTGTTAGGAAATGGTTTCAGTGTTGTATCTGAGTTGTCTTTGACAGCTCACGTAACCTGAGTGCAGTAAACAAAGGATCAGAAAGGGATAGGGCTTCAAGGTATTACTGGGGCTTTTGTAACTTGTGATCTGCATTCGTCATTATTTTTGACTTGACACTGACAAAATTATTAATCAGTGCTGAAAATAGTTGTTAGTTTTTCAGCCCTGCTTGTGTTGTATATAGCTCAGTTTAGGTCGGTTCTGTTATCTGGTTTCACATATGAAACACTTGCGATTCTGGATAACTGCTCTCACAAAACTGATTATCAGCTGGTGGTGTTAGTCCAGGATTTTCCAGTTTATGAGTGCCTACACATGAAGGAGTGAGGGTTGGTAACAAACAGCCAGTCACATGCAGCAGCAGCAGCATCACATAAAGCACAGGATAGTTAATACGTGTTGAAGTTATTAATTGCAGTTTCGAAAAGTAGAGTAAACAAACTAAAATATATACTTTATAATGATAGAAGAAAAAGGGATAGAAATAGTAGAAAATGATACTGGCATCAAATACCGGAAGCATTAATCTATACATTTGTGTTGGATTATTTTTAGGGCTCTGTATTTCTCATATACTTGGTAGCATTGCTTGACAGAGTACAGGAAATAGTAGAAATATGTATGTGATATGTGAGATATCATGGTACTGTGGTGCACTTATATTAGCTGCATGTCAGTGTGAAGATTCACTTCCTTATTTAGATTAAAAGGCTGATCGGTGCACTTTGTTAGGGCACATTGGGAAAAACCTTTATTTCTTTAATAGTGTCATGTCAGTTATAGTTCATATAAAGATACAGATTGTATCAAGTGGCCTCATGTGCACTGAGCTGCAGTAAATTTAACATATTACTGATAGAAGCAGAAGTCCTGTTTTATAGCCACAGTGAAACACTTGGTGGACTACAGACTTCTACTGTATTTCTGATATTTATTTTTAAATCTTTTTATTGAACTTTTCCCACATGAATTAACTCACATTATATTACAACATGACACAAACCAGAACACACAGCTTCCATAAAAAGGAAAAATGTATATCTGATATAATGGAAAGAAAAACATTTCGTTTTTGTCCCTCACAGTTGATGGATGAGGAGGTGGACATTTTGCACGTTTTCATGAACCTGAAACAAAAACTGCGCCTTGCAGTTTTGGTTTGCGGTGTTTGTTACCATAGCAATGGAGCTTCATATTAAAATCAAGCCATCGCCCAGAGACAAAAATGCCTGGTTTAACCCCTAAGTTAGTCAGTTAACCCACTGATCCTGCTCTGTGAGACAGGCTCATGGATACAGGATGTGGCTGCAGCAGTAAGATCAAGATCTGGAGAAAGGATGTGCTGTTAAAAAAAAAACAGGGGAATTCCACTTCTATCTAAGACAGACATTTAATAATTTTTCTCCCAGACAGGACAAGCCTGAGCATCAGTATGTGTGTATGGCATTTCCCAATTCCAGTGTGTTTTCCTTCTGAACCAGATAGCGTTTTATTATTTTTTTTTTTTATCTTAGTATCTCTTTTACTTCTCAGTTTATCAGCCTGTTAGCTCTGCTCAGCCTCTCACGGAAGTATCCACTCAATTGGAGTTCATGAGGTAGTTTTGGGCAGATCTCTTCGATCCTCCAGTTGCATTATGCCAAAAATAAACCTGAGATGTGTCTTCACTTGAAGCAGATCTGTCCCCAAGGAGTGGCGGAGACTGTTCATTCAACAATAGGGATGAATGAATTGTGGCCTTTACAGAATGGTCAGGCCTTTAGAGTAAGAAGGAAATTCTGTATGAAAGTGAAAAGGCTTCTTGTTCCACTGTCTTACTCACGTGATTTTGCGGAATCTTAATTTTATGCTGTGATTTCTCTCCAGTGAGTATAGAGTCACAGTTTTTGGACTCCACACAGCCTCACAAAGTGTCTTTTGTACAGTTACTACTTTGCTGCCCTGTACAGTTTTATGGGTTCAGCTGTGAAAATGGCTTTGGGATCCAGTCGTGAAGTGGCTCTATAGAAATCCTTCACCGACAGTGGTGTGACAGTCGCATGTCTTAGAGGCTTTTTTGTTTGTGTCTCTTTTACATTCACGCCTGTCTGATTCACAGTGTCCGACAGGGAGTGATCAGCTCAAAGATTGCACGCAGAAGTGCGTCATGTCAACGAGGGCACAGCTGTGGTTGTGTTTTTTATTGTTTGTGCAAACGATGATTGGTACCATCTTCACGACTGTCTGACAATCGTCCTAATGCCTGGTGACCAGGAACAGATGGGGAGAGACACGAGATGCACCTCATCTTCATTTCACATGTGGCTTTAATTACCTTGTCTTTGTGTTCTTTACAGGTGTGTGTGTGTGTGTGTTTAAGCATAGGATTATGCCTGTGCATGTGGTGTGAGCCCATATAACTTTGTGTGGGTATTGGCTTATTGGTGTGTAAGCTTAGCATTTCTCGTGTGTGTGTGTGTCTCTAATGAGTGGGAGTTTGTTTTTGTGCGGCGCCTGTCTGCCTCAACCTGTGTGACATTTAGCAGCTTGAAATTAGCAGAACGTTGGGCTGCGGTGGCTCTGTGATTGTCAGATGGTTGGCGTCAAGTCTCCCTCTCCTCCAGCTTCTCACGCAATGGTGCTGCTGCTTCCTGCTGAGGCTCATGGCACCGAGTACCTGACCTGCCGTAGCCCCGCAGTTTGCTGCTTTGCACCGTGCAGGTCTTTTTACATTAGTTCCATCTAGCTGGGACTCGTCAAAACATAACCAGTTGTCTCCCATATCAGCAGTGCTTTCATTTTCCATACCGTGTCTGTTTATTTGATGCATCACGGTTTTACAATCTGACTCAGTTTTACAATCTGACTCACAAACAACCGGTTCTCACATGATGAAGAATGCTTCACCTTGAGAAATGCTCCACTTTGTTCCCACTTTGGGAAATACACACCCTCATCGTATGTCAACTGGTATTGATGTGGCATGCATGACCTGGTTAACACTGAGTTGCACTGAATGGAAATACCTGCATTGAATGCAGAAACAAATGCAGAAACATAATCGTCTGATAGATAATAACAGCTCATTTAGTACGCCTGTGTTATGTAACCTTTGTTTTTATTGTGATATTTCCTCCTCCAGCTGTGATTGGCCCAGGCCAGGGAGGGAAGTTCAATTTGTGGGTCAGATGTAATGACTTAGCCATATATCCTGCTGCTGACTTTAGCCTGTGCCCCCTTCTGTTCCTCAGGGATCTTGACAAAATAATGTTGTTGTGAACCATATGATCTATAAAAACGCTATTTATAATGCACACTGTAGGTTACTGGAATTTCTTGGAGGCTTTTGTGCTTTTTTGTGTATAATGTTGTTTGCAGGAGTAATAAAACTGGCTCACTGACTGTTCTCACATCTCACATTCAGACAAAGCAGTATTGTTCAACATCTAGTGTTCTCTTTATGTACATGTCTGTGAGTAATGTATGGTTCAGGTTTTCACACAAATAGGTAATTCATTCAGGCTCTCACTGACTACATTTACATGCACAAAATAGTCTGTTTTTTTGCCCTTATTGCGAAAAAGACAATATTCCTACTAACACTGTCCTCTGACAGTGTCTTCACTAAGGTGGTAAAACTCCAGAGAATTTCACATGGGGGAAATATTGAGTCAACTTTGGAAAACTGCTATTACTCACTGCTAACTAAAGCTTAGGAAGAAAACCACTTGAAAATAGAAAGCAGTTTTCTGACTTCTCTGTCACAGCAAACGTTTTTGCTATCTCCTCATGTTGGTTTCTTCAAATCCTGCACAAGATAAACAACTACATACTGCAAAACTACATACTTACCTATGTAAACATCTTAGACCATAACTTTTGTAAGGCATTGTATTGATGAAATGTAGGTATGAATCCTTCCCTCTGGGCTGTGTTTGACAGCTGCGGTGTCTGCAGGACTTTGTAACAACCTGTTGAATGTGTGAGTTTCTTCATGACAGGGAAAGCTCAGTAGTAGAGCTGTGTATTTATCAGGTAATTATTCTCTCAGCTTAGAATATAGAGCCTTATCAAACCACTGCAGTGCCTTGATTGGAGGGCTACGACTAAAATCAGACCGTAGATTCAACTGGTGAAGTAAAAATCGTGTCTGTCACAGCTGTCAGATGTATCAGCTATTTATATAAAGCTTATATTTAGTGTATGAATAGCCTCAGCTCTCAGTCTTGGCTCTGTGTTTTGTTGACAGTAATCTTTGGTCAGAGTTGCTATTCAGTGCACAGTCTTGCTCTGACACACCCCTCACCTCTCTGTCTCACTCGCCCGTCCTCTCTATCTCTCTCCGTCCCCTGTTTCTGCTTCCTGCACCCAAGGGCAGAGACCTTGCCTGTCAGCAGAAGCTTTCAGCTGCTGTAAATCACCTTTTATGATTTTGCTCTTGTGTGTACGTGACATGCGTGGCTGTTAGCTTTGTGTATTATGCATGAGTGTGTAGGTGTCCGCATGTGTGTGCATGTGGGTGTGTCATGAGTGCTGTGGCAGGCAGGCAGCCGGACCACAGAGCGCTGCCGTGAAGCACTCACTCTCCTGACCTACTTTCCGTTGCGCCTACCCACAGCTGGCGCCGAGTGAACGCACCAGATCGAATGCCAGCCATTCCAGTCGCTTTCGTGTTATTACCGCATTCCCCTGTAACCACAGTTCTGCTTTTTTTGTATTTAGTTTTTGTTGTATTTTGACACTGAATAGGCTTATAGAAATTCCCCATATTCAGGTTAAGAGGATATGGCTAAGTCTGTGTGTTGTTTGTGCCTTTCTTCTTACTTTTGTGTACAGCTGTTGAGTCAGCAAAATCAAACTTTGGAAGTGGGTTCCTCCCACATCCAGCTAAAGGTATTACGGTTATGCACACAGTGGCAGCAGCAGGCCTCCAAATTATTTTACAGGCCAGGAAGCCGCCTCCCACCTACACACAGTCACTAACGGCTCCTATTATGGAAACTAACATGGAAACTCAAATCCTTTGGGGTTATTTTTCCTTTGCTCAGCCATGGGTTAGGTTTAGTCTGGTGTTTGAAGCCAAGCAGTAGCTGCTGCTGTGGGCTACAAAATGTAGCTGTTATTAAAACTGGTTTGTCAATACAGCATGAAGGAGGAGACAGTCGCTCCTTGCAGGCAGTGACACTGAGGGATCATCACATGTAAGATAATCTCGCTAATGGCCTGTATCATGACCCAAAACAATGGCCTTAAAAACACTTGATGTCAATGTAAACTGCTCCAAAGGGTACTATATCTTCAGTGGCAGCGTGGCTTATGTTCAGTGAAGATGTTGCACTAATGTCAAGTACTTAAAAATACATACTGTCTGTTTTTATCGGAGGGCACACGAGGCAGATATTTTAGAACGGTCCAGCCCAGTCTTTAGCCAAACAAACCAAGTCTCTCCACTCCCTCATAGAAGTTGTGTTGTTGTTCTGCGTGCAAGGATGATTCAGAGCGTGCAGACCAGTTCCCCTTTCTATTTTGGTGGCTCTTACCTCGGGGAAGGAGCACTTCCTTCTGCTCTTCCTCTGCTCTCCTCTTCATGCTCACAGGGTTGTGATGAAGATGAGGAGATGTTTGTGCAATGTTGATCCACATCAGTAGCAGTGATAATCATTGCAGTAACACAGAAATCAGGTTTTAAGCATGCAGCCATGCCCTCCTCCTTTATTTAGGAGCCAGAGACAACCAGTTGAACGAAATGACTATTCATATTTTTCTCTAAGATGACTCATTTACAGTGGCTGGGCCTGTAGTAGGTCAAGTAGGATGATGTAGACTAATATGTGGAATAAATGCACAAAAAGATCTGTCGCACCTAAAAAGAAATAGCTGGGCAATGCAATGATATAGCTCTAACAGCTGCTCGTCTGAATTGACAAAGAGGCTGGGGTATACAGAGCAGGGGCCTGCCAAACTACTCGTGACACTCGCGGCTAAAAGGGGATTATGAATTGTTAAGCAGGGCACTGGGCCACTGGCATTATCGTAAGTGCGTGAACTGGCTTTCCTCATTAAAACCCAGGCTGATTGATCGCACTCCTACAGATGTAAGAGGTTAACTTTCTCAGCACTGCTCTTGTTGAAGTCGAGGCCCATCTCGGGGCGTCTCTGCCTTTGTGCTGTGGCTGCGCTCTGACCGATAGTGAACTCTGAGGGAATGCGAGAACTTCCTGTCGATGGCGAGCACTCGTTTCAACAGATGGTTTCAGAAAGAGGAAATTTGGTCTCCGCACATTGCCGTGCAGCTTTGATTGGTTTGTGTCTGACAGTCCACAAAAACAGATTTGTAACGTGTCTTAGGGCTCAGTTAAATGTCATCAACTGATTCCAAATTGAGTTTTGAGAAAATACTGAACAGCATTGACTTCAGACTTACTTTGTTGTTGGAAACATATATAGCAGCTTTAGTAATTGGCTTTGACCCAGTAGCCTAAAGCCTTCTGGTAAAGCTGTAATGCTCACACCATCCCAGTGGGCCAGTGAAGGACAAGCTGGTTACCCCTCCACACCCTCTGACATCATCATCATCATCAGTCTGATCTCATTAGCCTCCTCCGTCCACTCTGTTGGTCACCACACCCTCCTTTTGCGACGCGAGGGGCTTTTGTTTGTGTGTGTGCGCATATACTGTGTAGGTGTATGTGTGCTCTCTGCATAAGTCTGTGTGTGAGACAGATGGCATACTAGTTACATCATCGCAGCGGCACAGCTTTTATGTGAATTATGTTTACCGTATGACCCTTCACCCAGGCTACTACTGTTTGTGTTTACTTGAGGACTGTTGGCTGTATGAACAACTATAATTCAGATGATAATGTTAACATTGATATTGTTAATCAAAAGTAATTTGTAGAAAATGAATGCAAACTGTGAACCACGATGCCTCAATATGAGAAGTTTGTCACAACACAGTTTTGTTCGAAGGCAATACGTAGACGGCACATAAATGGTTACAGTGAAGCATTCAGCGTTCCTATAACTGATCTTGAAGCAGCGTTAATTGAGGGCAGTGGATCAAGCTGTCAACACAACATTGACATATGATCATTGTTGTGGCACACTTAGCAAACAGCTGCCTACTTACACATTCAGCTGAGTCATGTTTCTGGCCAGGGCGGCAAGCCTGACGGCAGGAAGATCCCCCCCACAGTCCAAAGACATGCAGGTTAAGTTAACTGGCGACTCTAAATTGCCTGTAGGTGTGAATGTTAGCGTCACTGGTTGTCTGTCCCTATGTGTTAGCCCTGTGATTGACTGGTGACCTGTCCAAGGTGTACTCCGCCTCTGGCCACTGCCAGCAGGGATGGGCTTCAGCCGCCCACGACCCTTCAAATGATTCAAGTGATTCTACCGACAAAATGACATTCGATTCAGGCGGCTTCTCGACTGATGATTTGAATCGAGTCAGCCCTAGTCCACACTAACTCTTGAGGAAAATATCTATCTCTTTAGCTGCTAAATGATTCACTATGTTCACCAGCTAGTTGCTAACTTTTTCTGTCAGCCATTTGGTGTTTGGTGGTAGCCATATTCTAAAGTAATGAGCTGTAAAACCAAAACAATGCGCTGAAAGATGCTAAAATGCTCTGTAGAGCTGAGGGGAACTGCAGACTTGAGCAATAATACTCTATTGGATTATCACTATTAGCAACCTCGTTCACATTACACATAGTCATTTGATTCATTGTTAATATAAATATATCGATTATTGCAGCTTTAAGTCCAGTAGGCTGGTGAGTGTTTTTGCTCGAACCACCTTCTGTAATTTGGCTTAAGTGCTGTCCAGAACAAATAGTGTTCTTCATTGATGCTGCTATAATTTTATCACCTGCATCCCCCTGGAATACTAATACATAAATGCTGAACGAGGTTTAATATTGCTTTATGGCACTACCCATAAAGTAATATATCACTAAAAACATGCTTTTACACTTTTTTCTTACTACTTTCCTCAATTGTGCACAACATGGTGCAACTTAATTTATCAATTTTAGATTTCTTGGTGCAAATTTTCATTGTTTATGATTCGGTGGTGACCAACAACAACAACAAAACTGTTGCAGGACCAAAGACACCGCTATGCTGGGAAACATTGATATATTCGGGTTTGGACAAGGCAGCTACAAAAAAAGGATGATCATAGGTTCACCTATAGTGTATTGGATTTGTTGGATCTGGTTATGTGATTGTTAATTTTATGTTTCCTATGTCCACTTTTACAAATGAATGATTAATGCAGTTTCTCTCTGTACAAGTAATGTACCTGCGTAGGTTGGGCTTATTTTGTTGGAATGATGAATCCAATTTCCAAGTCTAAAAAAAGAGTTCTTTGATTTTCACTGTAGCTATAAATATGTATAATAATGTTCCTTCTGCTCACATTGTCCACTTCAAACAATGATAAATTGTGCACACAATTCACAACAAATCACACCACACAATATGGGGTGTGATTTAGTGCTTCTGTATGAAACATTTTGGCCGTATCTACTAAACTGAAATTAAAACCTTTTGTTCTTCAAAACTATTGGTAAAATATCTTAGCAGAATGTGATTTAAAAAAAAAAAAAAAAAAAAAAAAAAAAAGACAGAAAGGGGGGAAAAAAAGCAGGCAGTCAGATTTATTTGAAAATGCTGGCTTGCTGGATTTTCATGGATTTAGTCGCAGTGTGTTCTCAATAAATCTGCCCCAGGTTTCACCTCTCACAGCTGGACCAGGAGGGAGCTGTTCAGTGAGCGGCCCACTTTGTGGTGTTATCAAAAGATTTAGGCGTAAACACTCCAGGGTTTAAATTTCAGTTGTACGAAACAATTCAGAGTGCAGTCACTCAGAAAATAAAAGCTCACAACCTATCAACACACAGTTGTATTGAATGCGCGTCATAAGAGGTAAATGGACTTATTGACCACAGTGTTTTCAGTGGTGCTCAGAAAGCTCTCAGCCCTGTCATGGCTAGACGGTCTCCTCTGAGGTCTCTCCCTGATGTTTTTTTTTTTTTTTTTTTATCTGGCAGCTGAATGCTTCTGGACTGGATGCTTTGATGTTAGACTAGGTTTTCCCATCCTGCTACGCCCACTGACTGCTGGGGCCTGGCCTGCTTTCATGCTAATACCCTCATGTTGTATAACTAAGAGTGAACTTGGCTCCCCGGCTCAAATCTGCCTAAGTGTGTTAGGGTGCAGCGACAGTTCAGAGCAGCTCTTATCAAATAAAACAGTTTTGTTTTCGTTGCAGTGGCAGACTCGTGGACACATGGACGGACAGACACAGTTGTTGCACGTCTCAGACTCAATATTCTCTCAGCATGGTGGGCGTTGTTGTCACTGTGGCCACTGGGTTAGAAAGGGGGTGTGGACCTCTGGTGCATGAATGCTGCAAAGCCTGACGTCCTCTAGTGGTAGTTTTGTAAAACTGTTTTGCATCTCTAACCACTGTTGACTGGGTCTGGAAACGTTTGCGGTTCCTTCAAAGGAAGAAGGGCTGTTTTATGACAACCACTGGCTTTGGGATGAGACCACACATCTTCAGATAATTTAGGCTTTTAATGGCCTCACTTTTCTTCACTCATCAAGATGAGAAGGAGCAAAGGGAAAGTTGAGGAAAAACAAGCACAAGGAACAACACATTGACTCTGATGGGAGTATAAGTATGTATGTGTAGTGTATCTGTGTAGTTTGTTTATTTAAAGTTTTAGTGCAGAGTTGTAAATATGAACTACAGCTGAACTCTGAAAACTGAGAGGATGCTTTCAGGAGTAGAGGTCGGCAGTGTAAATGGCATACTGTAGACATACAGTATTTGTCTCATGGGTATGAATAAAATGTCTGCAGATTTTTTAAAATAATTTTAATGCAACACTTTCCACAGACTGTAGAAGTCAAGATATTATAGCCAATGTTTTGTCTTTGTTGGTAAAATGTACAGTATTTTTTTATGGTTAAAGGGGTCCTTTTCTTATAAATAAACAAAAGTTATGTTTACATACAGTTTTACTCACCAAAACGCATTGTGTGTATCTTTAAAGTCTAACAAACATGATCAATGCTTTTCCTTCCTTGTAAAACACGTACAAAGTTGTTTTTCCCTTTAAAAGTTTGGAATCTGCATTGTTTACATCCATGTTTACTAGCAAGCAGTTTTCTTCTTTCCTGCCTATGCTGGTGCATTGCTGCATATCTTGGCTTTACCGCCACCCATAAATCAGTACAATTGTGTAACACTATTGAGAGAAACGTGCATGCCTGTGTGCGTCCTTGTTTGCATGCACAAGACAAAGAAAAAGGGGACACACTCATAGAAAAACAGCTCCATAGCGCTACTAGAGATCAAAACCTCAGGGAACCTTTTAAGAGAGACTGAAGACCACTGACATTTCTCTGCTCTGTCTCCACTCTCTCCCTCCAGTGCTAACTCCAGACAGGAAGCGGTCACCGCTACATCCTCGGCACAGGGAAAGAGCGGGACTCATAAAATCTGCCTGGTGTGCTCTGACGAGGCTTCAGGCTGCCACTACGGCGTTCTCACCTGTGGCAGCTGCAAGGTCTTCTTCAAGAGAGCAGTGGAAGGTACAAAGCCATAAGACGCCATTATTTCCTCACTGATTTACTCATCGCTTGCCACAGCAATGAAGGTAAATAACAGATTCATCTTCCTCCTCTGTGTACCTCAGGGCAGCATAATTACCTGTGTGCTGGGAGGAACGACTGCATAATAGACAAGATCAGGAGGAAGAACTGCCCAGCCTGCCGCTTCCGCAAGTGTCTGATGGCAGGCATGAACCTGGAAGGTACATGTTAACCACGCGGATAACGGCAAACCTGTGTATTGCTCCTGTCTCCTCTTCACCTTTTGTCTTTATTTCACTTAGCTCTGCGTTCACCCCTGTTTCCTCTTCTGCAGCACGCAAAACCAAGAAGTTGAACCGCTTAAAGGGCGTCCAGCCGAGCAACCCGCCCGAGTTGACTCCTTCTCCGCCAGTTGAGGCTCGCTCCCTGGTACCCAAGTGCATGCCTCAACTGGTTCCCACGATGCTGTCCCTGCTGAAGGCCATCGAGCCGGACACCATCTACGCCGGCTACGACAGCACCCTGCCCGACACCTCCACCCGCCTCATGACCACCCTCAACAGGCTGGGCGGCCGGCAGGTCATCTCTGCTGTCAAGTGGGCCAAGGCTCTGCCAGGTTAGTAGTGTACTCTGCTAGTAGGAGTGTAAATGTGTGCTTTGCAGTGGGAGTGGACTGTGTATGGTGAGACTTAGGTAGTTTTATATTGGTGAGTTAGCAACAAGAAGGATGTGACACATTGAGGTTAATCTGCAGTTTCCAAAGAAAACACAGATATCTGCTCTTTCTGTAATGACATCTGTGTACATGTAAACTCAGTATTTAAGAGTTGCACTTGATATCCCACAAATAAGAGGGGGAAAAAATGTGCACTCATTGTTTGGTATTTCAGGCAATGTGTAACACCACACTCAACCCAAAATGCAGCCAGTATGTGCAATCACATGTTATTTTAATGGCGCACAACAGATTGGAAGCATGAGTATTTGACAAGTGTTAGCTAAGAGCAGGAGATATTGTAATGCATTGGAATCTTCTCAGCTTTGATTTGTGTGAACCAACACTGGCACTGGATCTGGATCTGCTCCATCTGGGGCTAAGATGACACATAGGCACGTTTGGTAAACAGAGGGAAATCTGATTAAGGTGCTCACTTGAACAAATAAATTGGGTAAAATGTAGTTGTGTCAACCAGATTCTGCTTGTACAAAGTATCACCTGCTTAAGATTGCATTTTTACTGGACATCTAAATAACTTACCGTTTTTTCATTTGGTTACTCTTCATTGTCACTTTCACCCCCGCACCCTCTTGCACGTTGTGACTGTATTGGTAGTCGGTTGAAGTATTTCCATGTCCTTCCCTTCAGGTTTCAGGAACCTGCACCTGGACGACCAGATGACTCTGCTGCAGTGCTCCTGGCTCTTCCTCATGTCTTTCGGTCTGGGCTGGAGGTCTTACCAGCAGTGCAACGGCAACATGCTCTGCTTCGCTCCGGACCTCGTCATCAACGAGTATGTATCGATCCATTTTCAGTCCATGTATAGGTCTAACCCTTGTTGTTTATTTTGATACCAAAAGTAGTACTACGCTAATGTGTTTAAAATCCTCCAAGTGAAATCATGTATGATTATTAACAGTGAACGTTAGAATTTACAATACCATGGCCTGGGAGATGGAGTCTTTATTTGCACCTCACATAAATTGAGCGCTGAAGTGATATTTTCCAGCCTGTGATTTTTTTTATGCCGTCAGTCAGCCAACGCATGCATCTGTTTGTTTATGTATGTCAGTGCAGCTCTCTTCTCTGTGCTTTGTGTGTGTATCTCCCAAGAATCAAACGGTATCTGTCAGCTGTCATCAGTAATCAGTGTTTCATCCTTCTTATAGACTTGATGACTCCGTTAGTAAACAGTGCTCTGAGTGTAGTGAGCAGTCGGCACAGCTACCATGCTTATGGCTATAACAGGCCTTTTGCTTTTTTCCTTCTTTTTCTTTCATAATCACAAGCTGAAAGTTGATTTGATCATAATTAATATGTGATGATGTTATGTTCTCTATTTGTCAGTCAGCCTCCAAACAAAATTCAACTACAGCATTTAATTATGGCAAACAATCCTTCTCAGTTTGGTATTCAGTTATCCATTCATCCTGGAACCAATCCCAGCTGACATTGGGTGAGAGGCGGGGTACACCTTGGACTGGTCGCCTGTCAATCACAGTGCTGACACATACAGACAGACAACCATTCACACTCACAGTCGTCAATTAACCTAACCTGCATGTCTTTGGATTGTGGGAGGAAGCCGGAGTACACGGAGAACTATTTCATTTTTAAGGTGGTTTCATGAATAATGGCCAAGAATTTGGCCCTGATGTTTTATGATGTACATTTCTAATTAATTTTCTGTTCACTTGAAATGAAAAAGAAACTCCTAAGCATACATTTCAAAAGTTTTTGCACAAGTTTGTCCCCACTTTCACCCCCAATATTACTTCATCACTGAGATGACACTCACTCATCTGAAATATGCATTCTCAGCCTTCTACTCCAACAAACTAATAGACTGAATCTCAGGTCTGGCAGAACGATTTAAAATAGGACCCACAAATTGTTAGCAGCAAGACCTTGAACATTTAATCTACGGAGATATTACGGGGAGCTGCTCCATCTCCCACAAGCAGCCCCATAAATCAGCTATGACTTAAGGAGAAACAACAATGTGCTGTTTAACCGTTTCTGTCTGATTCCACCAGGGAGCGGATGAAGCTGCCCTACATGGCCGACCAGTGTGAGCAGATGCTGAAGATTTCCAGCGAGTTTGTGCGGCTGCAGGTTTCCCACGACGAGTATTTGTGCATGAAGGTCCTGCTGCTGCTCAGCACGGGTCAGTCGGCACACACCCTCTTCCACTATCACATGTCGAACACAGTGCTGTGTTAATGCAATCGTTACAAAAGCCATTACTCCAATCCGATACTGTGCACGCATGCTGAAAGATAATGTTGATGTATGCACAGGACAAAACATCACATCGCAGCGCTTTCCCAACTCACTAACTAGCACGCAGTTATCACAGATTAAGAACTGAATCTTCATAGGCCTACCTGGTTTGATGCAGAAAAATAGACACACCCAATTTCACCAGCCAGAGAACTTAACTGATACACTTTATGTTGTGTCCTAAAGGTAATCTAGTGCAGGAGAATTAAAGGATTATACAAAGACTAATTATACTCAAGTTGATGGAAAAAAAGTATTTAAAACCATGATTGCAGGTAGCTTAAACACAGCTTACTGTCGACACAGCCCTCCTCAGGGTGTGCTGGTTCTGTTCTGACAGGTGTGTGTCCTTGTAAGTGCTTTGTGCTGCTAAATATTATTGGGAGTGCAGCCTGAAAATGCTAATCATTTGCCATTTTCCCTTCACAGCATGGACATAATCATTTAAAATGTAAAGAACGTCCCTCCTACTTTGCAATTTAAAGCTGGAAGTTTTATGTGTGTATTGGCACGAGCACCTGCTCTCGGTTAAAGTACATTATCCTTATCTCTGTCCCAGATGTTGACCTTTAGTCTCCCCTCTCCCGCAGTGCCAAAGGACGGCCTGAAGAGCCAGGCGGTGTTCGACGACATCCGGATGTCGTACATTAAGGAGTTGGGGAAAGCCATCGTGAAGCGTGAGGAGAACTCCAGCCAGAACTGGCAGCGTTTCTATCAGCTCACCAAGCTGCTCGACTCCATGCATGAGGTACAGTGATCCAGCACACAGAGACTAAATGCATCCTCCAACATCAGCATTACATGTTATCAGCATTGATTATTGACCACCTGCAGTCTGCACCTTTCTTCATCCTTAAACAGTGATTCACTGTCTGTGATTGATCTGATTAATTAGTTTAAAGCTTTTATGTGGTTCAAAGAAGCGTTTTTTTCCAATAATGTAAAGTTACCTTGATTTGCAGTATTTGATAAGGCTGTGATGAATGGGATCGTAACCACTCGGTAACTCACCTCATTCGACCATAATCAAAACATTGCTGCATAGTGTGATGTTTCATCTAGAGCAGCATTTGGGTGATACGGGACAGAGAGCCACTGCTAGTAACAGAGAGTAACAGTTCTATAAAGAGAAAGAGAAAAAATGTACTGCATGCTATCATATCTTAACTAAAATCGGCACCACAGGGTTGGTTGAGTAAGTTAAACACCACATGCTACTGTTTTAGCATCCAAAGTCGCACGGTCGAAAATGTGGGAATTTAACTGATGGACATCATTTTTATTTTTTTATTTATGTGTTTTTTATTTAACCTTTATTTAACCAGGAAGTCCCTTAAAATCTCTTTTTCGAGGGAGACCTGGCCAAGATAGCACACCACTACAAAGTTAAAAAAAATTATAACATAAAATACAAAAATAATATAAAAATCTGTGGCTGTACACATTTCCCACTGTGGGATTTATAAAGATTTATGCAGACGTAATTGAAGATTTTTGTTTATTTTTGTGTAATTTATTTATTTTGAACACATTTTCTATCAGCAGCTCACAGGAGTCTTGGTCATTTTTCAGGTTCTGAATCTACTACTTGGAGGAATATTTAAGCTCAATAGAAATATCATCTTAGTTTATATTGTGATATTTACTCATATCGACTCATACAAAAAAAAAAAGATTGTGATTAAAAAATATATTTTCCAAATCACCCAGCCTTAGCTCCTGGGGTAAACATCAAAGATATGATTCCTCGGGGGAGGTGTACGTTTTAAGTTGCATCTGAACTTGCAACTAACTTGTATGGTGCAGCCCATTTTTACTAAGTAACAGTAATAAACTCCACTACACACTAAGCAAAGTGTGAACGTACACAATGCTGGTGCAACAGCTCACAGCTTTCCATGTTGTATTATTATCCACTTTCACATTGACCTCAGCTTAAAATGATGTTTGTAGTTGATGCACCATTTCACTATCAATACATCAGTTACATCGTATTCCAACAATATCAAGATAGATTTTCTCATATCGCTAAACACTGAATGTAAATTATCCACTGATATTTTCTCCTCTGTGTGCGCGCAGATGGTCGGTGGGCTGCTCAGCTTCTGCTTCTACACCTTTGTGAATAAATCCCTGAGTGTGGAGTTCCCAGAGATGTTGGCAGAGATCATCAGCAACCAGTTACCAAAATTCAAGGCCGGGAGCGTCAAACCTCTCCTCTTCCACCAGAGATGACTTTGCCCCGTAACAGACACAATGCCTTAAAATCCCACCACATCACCTCACCACCACCACCCTCACACTCCCCCACCCCGCCCACCCCCGAGGAGCGACGATGACAGGACTGAGGATCTGAGGCGAGGAGTGACTGATCTTTTTGGGAGCGAGTATGCAACTTTGTGTGAGAGCGGAGAGACTGGAGATGTTTGTGTAGAAACCCGACAGCGAGCACAGAGCGTTTTGTTGAGCAGTCTAAGATGTAGTGCTTAACAAGTAGGAAATGTTTGTAAGATAAAAAGATAATCACAGAGAGAAATAGGCTAACATCCATCTCGTCTCAGGTTTCTTACCTTCAAATACAGAACAATATCTAAAATAGATAAAAACAAATATCTATGTACAGGTTCTGATAGTATTTTCTACATTTTCAAATTGTAACAGTTTATACAATTTTTCAGGTCGTCGTTACCTGGGAAGGTAACCAAGCTTGATAAATAACATGCTCTTAAGTAGGCTTTTAGACTGTGTGTTCCTCTTTTAGTTTTTATAGGAGGTTGTAACAAAATGTTTATCAGTCACATGGAAAGAAAAACTGCAGTCATATAAAAAGCATATTTCATTGCGTAAAATTGATACTTTGGACGTTTGAACAATTCTGCTGGATTGTTGATGGACGTGCACCATTCAAAGGATGATTTCTCCCACAAGCCGACCTCTTCCAGGTTTACACGTCTATTATAAAAGGGGAAAAAAATATGTGCCTTTTTTGCTTCAAATATCATCGTAGCCATTTCTTCCAACCTGTCCAAGGAGTGCTTCTCTTTAACACGTCATGGTCTACCTTCATCGTATGTTGATTGTACTTGTACTATGTTAACATGCAGTTGCAAGTTTTTCCTCTTTTTTTCTTCTTCAAAGGCGGTGTTTATCTTTAGAAGTGGCAGCTGGGTCCATCCTCTGTGTGTAGAAATGATCCTTATCGTTACAGAAGAATATTCAAAGCCGGCTTCCTTTCGCGCGATCTCCCGGACACAACACACACAAGTGCGATTCGAGCACTTTGTACCCTGCTTAAGGCTTTAAGACTGTGAAGAAAGACTGTTATGCTGTGCCAGTCTTTAATATATGACTTTAGATGGAAGTTAGAACACTTGTTCTGTTAGGAAATGGCCCATTTTGATGTTTATTTTAGCTCCCACTCCTGCCCCAATAGTCTAATAATGGAATGTGATAGATAACCTGTGTCTACCAATCAGAGAAGAGAGGGCATATTTTATTGTGTTTGCAAGATTATGTCATTTTTAATTCATCAGGAAAACTAATTTCTGTAGTTCTAACATGGCTCAAACTGGTTGGAAAATCCATCCTTCATTTTTTTAATCTGTTTTGTAAAACTGACAAACGTGCAGTCATGATTCTGCCACTGCTGATCCTTCTTCCTCTCACTAAGCATCTGATTTGGGTAATTAATTATTGAAAGCCTTTGCATTGTTGCTAAAGGAATAGTTTAACATTTTGGGAAATGCGCTTATTTGCTTTCTTTTTCGAGTGATAGATAAGATTGATACCACTCTCATGTCTGTATGCTAAATATGTAGCTGGAGTCAGCAGCCAGTTAGCTTTAGCTTAGCATACAGACTGGAAACAGGGAAACGGTTAGTCTGGCTCTGTCCAACGGTATACACATTCTCGTTTGTTTAATCAGTACAAAAACCGAAGAACAATAATTTCGCGTTTTTACGGTGGGTTATGTTTCTGAATATTTCTTGGCTCTGAGCAGTTGCCAGGCAACCAGCAGAGACTCCGGGAAGTTACTGGACCAGGAAACAGTTTGGCACATAACCCCTCCCCATAAAGCTATGAATTGTTGGTTTTATTCTTCGTTTTTTGTATTTATTAAACAAACGAGGTTCTAGTAAGCAGGGTTTGTTACCTTTAACCTGAGCCAGGCTAGCTATTTTCCCCCCCCGTTTCCAGTCTTTATGCTAAGCTAAGCTAACTGGCTCCTGGCTGTAGCTTCATATTTAGCATACAGATGTGAGAGTATTTCTCAAAAGTATTCCTTTAAAATGAACAGTTTGTATGATAAACAGCTTGTGTATACGGCACTTTTGATCAGGTGTTGGCAGATTCATTAACCTGTAAACCTCCCACAGCTGCTGAAAACCTTTGACCCCCTGTGTCTTTAGCACATTTGCATGTTTATTTGTTTGTCTGTTAGGCAGTCAAGTCCCAATGTTTGAAAGCACTTAGCATCAGTCACCTCATGGAGTCGTGTCACGGTAAAAGTGTAGCGTTACTGACCGGGGAGGCAGGCAAAATGGATCCTTTATTCTCTGGGAACTATTTCAGTGCCAAACTCCTGTCTTGTCTGTTTTCAGTGATGCTGAAAGTCGGTCAGTGTTTGTATCAGAACAAGTCCCAGTATTGAAGCTTATACATTTGTCCACAAATAGATACAAATATATTAATAAAAGAATTATCTGCGCTTCAGTCCACTGGATTGAGATGATTATTAATGAGTGATAACTGAGCTGTAACTGTAGCACTCACAGATGTGTTGTGTAATCACACAGAATAATGTAGGTCTGTCAGTATCCCTTTATTTGTGTTGTGTGTAAGTGAGTGGGAATTTGAAATGTGCTGCAACATTTTCATCAGCTTAGTTTGTCATCAGTGTGTTTCATAACCCTGACACGTTTGTGTTTAAAGCACAAAATAATCCAGGTTTTTGACATGAATGTGAACCTTAGAGGAATTAATTTAGTTTAAAAAGAAAAATGCTCTTGCGCCTGCCAGTTTAAAATAATTGGATAAATATGTCAAGTGAGCGACTACAAAGTGCTCACAGGTGCATTTAATATGGGACATGTCAAATTGTTCTGCTGTTGGTCTGTTGCTAAACTAGCCCAACAACAAATATTAAAGCACTAATTGTACATCTTGAACCGCTCAGGTTGTTCAAATTTGATGTCTGATTCACACAGTACGTGGTTGTCCATGTTGAGTTGTTTATGTCCTGACTTAACCAAAAACATTCAGTTTGGATTCCTAAAATGTGTCTGCTTCTGTGATTTATGGTGTTTTTTCTTTTTTTTGTGAGTAAAGAAAGTTCACTTAACAGAATTGTAAAGTTTTAGGAATGTGCTGCCACCGTCGTCATTCATACCCAAGCTCAGAAAAAAAAGATACTTGTTATTTTTCTCTCTGACGTTTATTCAAAATAAGTTTAAAAGCATCTTCATTAACTGCATAGGGGTTACTCATGGGTTACTTTCACATTCAGTGTATCCAAATCTCTGCTGCTGCTGTTCATTTAAGCAGGTATATTATATGAAATCGCACACTTGCCTCTTCTTCCTCAAAAATGTATCCTTGCTTACTTGTACATTTTTGAGAAGGACAACTGAATATGCAATAGAAACGACAGATAATCTATCACCGTCGCATAACAAGATGTGGTTGCTTCCTCTCTTTTTTTTTTCTTTTTTTTTCCTTTCCAGTATAAGCTATTTGCATACAGGAGATTCACATTTAACTTTATCTCTGCAGGCCAGATTTTCAGGAAAAGATACACTTAGTCAGTAATATGTCTACCAAGACTACACAGAAAAAAAAGCCTATTTTATGTTTGACTACAAGGTGACCAAAGCAAGTACAGACAAATTCAACATGTCAGTGTAAACTAAGAAGACAAATGTACAGTTCTTTGTTTTTTTGGTTTTTAAACACTTTTATTTGTTTGTTTTTTTTTTTTTTTTTTTACTCTAACGTGATGCTTTGGTCATATTGTGTAATACTGTGAATAGGATAGGAGTCCGTCTTTTTTACACACAACCTGTTTGTGAAAGTAATCAACCAGCTTGAATTTAAAAAAAGATTTGCACTACCCAGATATTGTTTGAAAATCTATTTTGTATAAAACATATGCAGACATTAACTTTTGAGAATTATCAAGGGCAGATCATGTTTCACTGGTGTATGCTTTCTCTAAAAAAAACAAAAAAAACCAATTTGTTTTGCTTACATTATTTTGAATATGTACATATAATCCATTGTAAAGAAAATGTGGTGTATTTGTCTCCAAATAATAGTTTTTCTATACCAACCCTATGTATTATTTCTCCTCTGTAGTGTGACTCCTGTTGCTCTTATCCTCCATTGATTAAAGGTCGAACTGTATGTCTTTGTGTGGTACTTATCGGAACAAGGAACTGTATGCTGATGTTTGCCTTTATTAGCTCGATGATTCTGAACAATGGAAATGGTGAGCTTGTTGTGAGACACTTTTCATGATCACACCAAGCACTTGTTCATCAAATAAATGCGCTTTTCCATTCTGCCACCTGGTTCATTGACTGTTGAAGTTTACTGAATTTCTCAACCTTTATGTTTGGAGAGTTCATTGTGTTAAAGGTTCTTGTTTTCACGACTTTTTAAATGATCATGTTTAGTGTAAGCGTAGTTAAAATGGTGTGACTGAGGATTAGCCGGCAGAGCATTCAAACTCTGGACCCTGATTGGCTCACAGCAGCAGCTCCTCTAATTCAAATGAATCAAACACTTTGGAGTTTTTTTAAAAAGCCTTGGTTGGTTACATGGCTTGTCCATGAAACAAAACACAGACCAGTTCCGACCTTAGTGGGTCTTCATCCGGGTTCAAATCATCTATGGTTCAAATGAAGTAAACCTGCTGAGAGGAGTCACATGATACTGAGGAGAGTCAATCAGGACCAAGTCCAGCTGTAAAGTTACAATACCACAGTGTAGAAATACTGTTACAAGTAAACTTCCTGCATTCAAAGTACAAAAGTATTAGCATCAAAATATACTTAAAGTAGTCATCATAAAGACTGTCCCATTTCAGAATCACATATATAATTGTTTTATAATTACTGATGCATTCATGTGTAAGAATCACTTTAATGATGCAGCTGATAAATATAATTTAAATTACTTTATACTGCTGGGTAGCTTGTGAATTCCCATAATAATTCATTTGCTGATCATATTTTGTATTATTAATCTGAATCTACAATGTAGCCTAACTAAAGTTATCAAATAAATGTAGTGGAGTGAAAAGTGCAATATAGTGGAGTAGAAGTATAAAGTACTGTAGCATAAAATGGAAATACTCAAGTACAAGAAGCCGACCTCAAAATGTAGCTACTTGAGTAAATGTACTTTTCACCACAGAAGTTAATGGACATTTATAAACTCTGCTGACAGTTAACCATTAAATCATTAAAGTTACATATAACAATGTTTTTGTTAAACATCTCTGATAATGTAGAAGTAATGAAAAAAATAAGAGGAATACATTGCGATACAGTGCAATTGAACACATCACAAAATACAATCTCAAAAATCAGACTCAATCACTTTCTGATAAAGTCTCATAATGAAAAGTCAGCAGGTCTTTGCAGAGGTAACATTATCTCCAGCTGTGGCCTTTACCACTTTTCACTCCATCTCTTAACCTAAACTGAGTGTCTTAAACACTCAGGAAATTAGGAATAAACTACTAAAACTGTAATATTATTCATGATCATACAGGCCTGGCGGTGTTTTCCTCCTTATTGTTTTTCCTTGTGATGACTTACCTGACTATTTTCAAATGAGTAAAAAAAAAAAAAAAAAAGAAAAACAATCAAAAGACAAAATAAAAAACATTACCACACTTTTAAAAAGTTAGAGTTGAGGTCTGTTAGTGTCAGTGATCACACTCCACACCATTCATCCCAGTTGGAGGTTGAGGCCAGGAGTCGGGGACGCGCATCCAGCTGCCTGTGTGATCTCTGCGCTCGTTCACGAGCATGTAAACACCTGACCACTGCAGGAGACAGAGCCCGCGGATTATTTTTCATAGAAAACCAGGCTCCTCTGCAAACCCCCCTGTTGATTGCGCAGCTGTGTTTCCTCCGAGCGTGATGACGGATGAGGAGGTGTTTGTGTCAGAGGATCAGACTGCGGACAGCGGCCTGCTGCGGGACTACAGGCGGCGGACTCGGCTGTACTGCATGAATGGCGGACATCACCTCCAGATCCTCCCCGATGGGACAGTGCGGGGCCAGAGGGATGACGGGGACGTTCACAGTAAGACTGCGGCACACAGCGCATTTTACATCCAGGTCAGGCCTACAGCATGATGCGTTCACTTCCTTTCACTGCAGGTGTGTCAGGTTCAAAGAGCAGGACAAGAGACCAATAAATCCCCTCAGTGGGGGAAACGTGGAAGCTAATTACTGACATTTTAAAGGGGGTGCGGCTAATTCTCGGCTTGGAAAAGAGAGGACATTCCAGTACTTGTGTTTTGCACAGGTTTATTTGACTTTGAAGATCATTTTAAACTTAACTGCATGAGGAATAAAATGCAAAGTACACTTGTGATACACTGGGACTTAAAGCTGAACTAGTTGGTATAATAACACACGGGGAACTAGGACACATGGTGCTATTTGGTGCAGAGGTAGTGCCCTCTTTTGAGAATATTTATAATTAAGGTCAATCTTTCTGCTCTTGAACAAAATTGGTACACAGAGGGGAGGAGAAGATATTATACAAATATAGGCCTTCTCAATAATATCAAATATGAAAGGTCATTACGTAAACATGTCAACATTAGGATACTAGCTGTCTGTCTTTATCAGTCCTCTTACGTGCATACTGTGATATTTTGTACACATTTATTATGTTGTATGTATGAATTTTATGAGATGTCATTTATTTTATTATTTCATTCTCCATGTTTTATACTCAAGTACATTCGTCTGAAATGCTGAGAGAAAGACTGACTGACAGTGAAGACTTTCAAGACAACAAATTTATTCAGTCTCGAGAACAACAAGCTGCTCTAATATTGGCTGCGCCTTTCTTTTCATTTCACCAGACTCTAGTCTAGCTGTCAATTCATTTAGTCGTTCACCTCAAGAGCTTCTTTCCAGCTGACTGAAGCTGAGCGGAAACAGCAACAATGTTTGAACTGACACAGAAACCTCAGGTCTGTCCTTGCTGTCTTGGTGACCTTTGTTTGTAGAAGTGTATTTATGGGTGTCAGTAGTTGCCATGTTGTTTATTTTAAACTTGTTCTCCTTTCAGCTGTTTTAAAGCTCAAAGCTGTGGACAGAGGCGTAGTGGCCATCCAGGGAACAGAAGCTGAGCGATATCTGGCCATGAGCAACGAGGGCCGATTGTACGGTTCAGTGAGTAAATCAGGCCTACATTTGATTTAATGAGGCAGGCATATGTAGATACATCTTCCATGATATACAGTATGTTGTAAATGATTAGTCACTCACAATTATACAGTCTTGATCTAAACCTTTGGTGTTTTTTAAACCTTTAACCTCAAACCAAACAACTGAAGCTGCACTCAGCTGTTGGTGCTTGTTTTGTGTTTCTCTCTCAGCCCACAGTAACTGATGAATGTTACTTCCTGGAGAAGCTGGAGGAGAACCACTACAACACATACCTATCTCAGAAATATCAGGAGGGGAACTGGTACGTCGCTCTGAAAAAGAACGGAAAACCTAAGCTGGGTCCGAGGACTCACATCGGACAGAAGGCCATCTTCTTCCTGCCCCGACAGCTGCAGGAGTGAAGACCCTCGCCTCAACGCACAAGTGATACCTCAACCCAAACGGATGTGAAGCTGCTCCAGGATGGATTTGTTTCTGCTGAAACATTTTAGCGAACTGGGCCAGAAGAAGACACGAAGAAGTGGTGTGAAAATGGTTGATGAGTAGCTGGCAAGACCAAATGTAGCTCTGATGCATAATTATTAGGGCATGGACCAGCTACTGCCAGATATTAGTCTTAAAGTGCATGTCGTCTTCTTTTTGTCTGCTTACACAACATCCCATTTTATTTGGTAGCAGGTCTTCTTAATGTAAGGAAGGGAAATGTAAGAAGCAAACAAGAAAACAGTATCACCAACAGACATTTGAGGCTCAGCCAGCAGTGATTTTACTGACTTAATCTGAATTAGTGGTTCTCAGACTAAGAGGCATTTTAGATTTTTTTGTGGGATGAGAAAAAAACACTGAACAATAATATTCTATAATATATATACTATAATTATTTAAAAAAAATAACCTATATTAGTTATCTAAATAGTTTCTTAAAAATAGTTTCCAGATGTCATAAATTTTGGTGGAAAGTCAGGCCAGAGGCAGGAACAAGCAACTTATTTTTCATGTGGATCTGGACAGAGGTATGAATGCGGGAATTGGTTCAAAGGATCATTGTGACCTACAGTAGGAAAAAATGCTAAAAATGTCCCATTTGCTCATAAACTAATGCACTTAACTTGAATGAAAAATGACACGTGTAAACCCACTGATTGAGAATTTTACTGGCTTGGTTCGAGTCCTTTCTAGTTTGACTTTTCTGCTTCGCTTTGCTCTGGAGAAGTAACGCCTCGGCACATTAGAGGAGAAAAAATATCAATGAACAGCTTGAAAGGGGCTGTGTGTTGAGCCATTCACCGCTCTGCATATTGCCAAGGTGTCACAAAGCTGAAAAGGTGAAGGACTGTTTCATTACACCTTGCTGCCACTTGGTGTCGCTAATGTGTAGAATTGTACAGTGCACCATTAAACATACATAAAGGCTGTCACTCTGTTGCTATGACATATTACTGACCATAATACAGGTCAATATTATGTCATAGCTTCATAATGCTAACCTGTAAATGATGTGATATTTGTAATGACATTACATATCATCAGAGCATATTTGACCACCAAGGCTCAGTGGCACAGCAGTCAATAATCCAGACAACTCAGAAATGAAGCATTAAAAGTGACATTTATTTAACACTAAACGTTTTCTGTACAGTTTCATATCAATAAAACCCCAAGGTTGCAGCTCTACGTCACATAGAAATAAGCGTAATGGGTCTGTATCAAAGCCACTGCAGAAGTATGAAGGTAACTGATGAGGCAAACAGATCAGTTTGCGGGACCAGACTAAAATCCATTATTAACTCCTTCCATTGACAACAGTAGTTAGATCATGAAAAACTGCATTATCCTGACATGCTGTTTCCTCCAGAATATAAAACAACCTCCTGCATCATCGTTCATTCCTTGTTTTATATGTCTGGGACTTATAATAATGGTGGGCACATCCTCTGGGTTTTATTGGTTATGTTTCTAAAAGTGCACCTGCATACAACATTCTTTAATATAGTTTTGATACCCACAAGATAGCTAACATCTTACACCTTATGAATACTAAAAAAAATATTATAAAGAAAAAAAACAGATTTCCCTTCCCAATCTGTCAATTAAATCTTACAAACCCCACCTGAAATTGGACTTGGAGTTATTTTTATGCTCTTAGATAATTTGACCTAAATGTCTGAGGAGAGACACCTGAAATCCAGACAGACTCTCTTCTTTAATCACAGAGCTTTTCCATTGACAATGAATGAGATGCCGACTCCACTGACTCACTGAAGAGTCATGGAAAGGTCAGGCTGTCGCATCCAAATTAGCTTTTTTTAAAAGGACATGAACCAGAAAATCTGCTCATATGCAGCATAAAAATCATCTTGGTTGCTGTCACTGTCCAGAAAATTTGCCATCGCTTCGCTGTCAGCCGAGCTGCTCTGGGGGTTTGCCACTTCACATATGTGGCCATCTGGTTTCTGGCTGCGGCTTATTCATGTTTAAGACCTCAAGCTGGATCATCTAAGATCATATTTGTAACCCAAATTCTATTTCCAGGGTGGGTAGTTTTACCTGATTTAACGTACAGCAAAATATTTAACAGGCAAAATTTTAACTTCTGACACATGGATGTAATTTTGCAGCGCTCCACTGACACAGAGTTTGAATCACAAGCATGTATGTTTTATTATGTCAATGCCCCTTGATGAACAGTTTCTAACACATTAAAAGCAGCAGACAACACTGCCCCCTCCTGGGTAAAAAAAAAAAGAAAAAACAAAAGAAACTACTTAAAGCCAACAGGTGAGTGAAATATGTGGTAATGTGTAGATCAGCATTTACAGCCTAAAGGAAGCTTGCTTTATAAGTGTATGTGGTATCTAGAAACAGCCTATAATAGTCACGATAAAACCATGAAGTGAGATAAGTGCAGATTACAGGGTGTGTTGCATGCTATGGCAAGTCTACAGTGTTGTATTAATTAATACCTGTTGGCTTCAAGTGTCACCAACATGAAACTCTCCCTATTCACTGACCTTAAGGGCAGATGCATGCTCGTACGCTACCATCAAATTATATAAGGCATTACTTTACATTACAGACAGATGTAAATAGCACTTAACATTCACCACTAATGAGTACATTGAGGGACTATTACTGTTAACCATTTTCCATTAATAACGTGTCAAAACAAAATAAAACAAGTGATACAATTCCTGAATATTTTATTGAGACTTGTCTTCATCTATAACTCGTCTGGCCGATTTCTGGTGAAGTGTCGTCACTTAAATTTTGATACTCTTCACCGAGTTGCTGCTCGTGTTGAGTCATGTCCAGTTCTTCCACATCCAACATCCTGAATTTGGGAAGATGCACAAATCAAATCTACAAATGGACCATGTCTTCAGAAGTACTGGTTTGATATTCGAGGTTGTGGTTTGTCAGGGGTGATGTTTACATGCACACTCAGACTGACAAGATTAAGGCAACACTTTAACTTCAGCCATTTTTAATTTCCTGTATTTCTCCACTGAAGTTATCAACATGAGGATGTCACGTGTAGACCCAGTTAACATGATTTCTGCTTGATCCTTCAGTAAATTACATTAGGGTTTTTAAAGAAGTGTCACTTAACACATTTTAAATATTTTTTTGTTAAGAAAATCTATAACAGTGTAAAAGCAAAAAAAACAGACCAACAAACTGATCAGTTTGCTCCCTCAAGTTTGTCATCAGCGACCTGTGACATCATCTTAATGTTAAGCTGTTTTAAGGCAGCATTTCATAGAGACTGTGCCGACAAGACGCTTATGTAGCGGGAAGGGAATGGAAAATCCACCAACTACACTGCTCTTATAACTCAGACTCAGTAAACACACTCTGAAGTGTAAAATCAATGCAGTTCCCTTTTAAATGGAGTGCAGGTGGCTCATTAGGTGGCAGGTATGACGTTAAATCTCCATCAGCTGATAATCAAACAGCAGCAGGTGGGAGATGCTGTGGTACACTTGAATCTTTTCACACTGAGCCAGTAAAAGCCATTCAAAATACGGGTTTATTAATCTGTATCGTTTGGTTTACATGGTATTTTGTTTACTTGCTGCACAGAGCCGTCCATTCAAGTCGGCGTAAGTGCCATTTGTGTGACGAACAATTAAATAAAATTTATTATTTGTCCCAAGTGGGCAATTTGTGCTGCAGCAAGCATAAAGACACAACAAAACATAAAATCATACAATGTGACATAGAAACGTACAGCAGTTGGCACAGGGTGGCTTACACCTATGCACAGTGAACATTCAGATACCAAAGCCCAGTGTAATGGGCAACCAATCAGGAATCAGTTTGATACAGACTCATGGCATTTGGTCTTTGGTGGTAAGCAATGCCAGATATATACATATTTTTTAAATATTTTTTGTCCTGTGTGCATGTAAATGTCTCCAGTGACAAACATGGGTTCCATGGTGGGTGTGACCAGATGAATACACCTTACCTCTAATAGATGAAGAGTACCCTTGTTCGGGGAAGAGTGGCATAGGTGGGATCAGCCAGTTTACGCACTCTGGAGTAGTTAACAAAGCCTCTGATGAACAGCATGAAGCCTGGAGGGCAAAAAACAGATGCAAGAAGTCAAAATCATATGACATAAAACAATTATCAAAATGTAATCGTGGGAAATAACAGGAAATGCTATTTGTTTATGAAATAAAGTCTCTCACTTACCCAGGGCCAGGAACACCCACCACAACCAGTACTGTCCATCAAAGTAACCAGGGAAGTAGGTAGAAAACTGGAAGAAATATAAGATAAGAACTGTTAGGAGCTGTACATCGATTCCAACCATTAAATCAACACATAAGACAAGATCCCAGAAAGTTATCTTAGACCATTTTCAGAGTTTTAGTCTGTAGAGTAACACAGATAAGAACTTGTAATCCTGCGCCTTCACACCACTGAACAGCCATTTAGCAGCCGAACTGTTAGTGGTGAATATTCACTCAATAGCTCTTACCCTGACAATGAGAACCCATTTGATGAGGGACAGGCCGAAGCCGGAGATGGCCCCATATCGGCCGGCAGCTGATGTGGTCAAACAGAACGACAGGAAGAAGCCGATCCAGTTGAAGAGGAATGCCACTGGTGACAGAAAAAAAGAATAACATTTGGTTCAATAACACAAAACTGCCACAGACCATGAAGCCATAATTATGTAATTATTAAGGCATGACCCATACACGGTAGGAGACATTCTCCTCCTCCTCCATCTTTTGTTAGAAAACAAACTTGTGCGGTGAGTTTACTGGCATGTGCACCCAGTACAGTATTTAAAAGCCTTTGAGAATGTGTTAAATTCAGTTTAGAAAATAGTATACCAGAGCCCTCATACAAAAGCAACTACACAACAAATGTTGTTAAGAGAGAGTGCATCTTTTTCAGGTTGAGTGACCAAATTTATACAAATAACCATTTGGTTACAAGCCAGCCCTATGCAAGTGAAACTGAAAGTCAGGTTACTATTTTTAGAAAGAAAAACTGTACACAAGGCAACAGTTGAAATGCTAAACGAGTTCTTACTGAAGAAAGTAAGCATGAAGATGCCGTCATTTCCTATTCGCAGCTGGTCAGCATCTTCAAAGTCATCCCTGGCCACAAAGTCGTCCTCCTGCACCAACAGCAAGACATATGCAGATATATTACAGTAACTTGTGTTTACATCTGTTTTCTTTTGACGTTTTGATGTATTAGCACATGACAAGGGACTTAGTAATTAGGAATATTTCTAAATTAAATCAATCTACCGTGACTCTTCCAGTGACCAGGGGGATGGCTGCCTCTTCTTTGCTTCTCTCAGCCTCATCATAGGAGGGCAAAGTGGTGGCAACACTGTAGGATGGAGGGTTGGGAAATCTTCCTCCATCTTCCTTGTATTCAAAGAAAGCTGTGGAGGTAACAAGCAAGACTATTAATTCTCAAAATGAACTAAATAAATATCCTATATAATTTATAATTCTAAATATATTAAATAAACTGCTGAGCATAGCTGACATTGTACGAAAAAATCCTCTTCACGGTCTCAAGTGTTGATTTATCATATACGTAGGTTGGGCTAATATTTAAGCTGATCTACTTTCACCAGACCGGGGGGGGGGTGAGTTACAGCAGGAAGAAAGACATTATGTGTCCATTACTCTTTATGTTCTGTCCCACACAAGCCAAGACTTTTATCTGGGTCATTTGGCAGCTATCCAGAGTGCTTCTTTGTGTTGTTCAAACATAAACAGCATTGAATCAGATCAACGGACTCACCCAGGGAGGGCTCAAGGCTACACCCACTTATGTAACATGCTGACCTATGCCCTCTTAAGAAGTGAGATTAGAAACATCAGACCTTTCTAAAAGGCCTTGCGCACAACCCTCTGCATTATTAATTCTAACAGTGTAGGACAAATTAGTGCAGGAGATTGACAGAACTATATACACTTACTCAAGTACTGTACTTCAGTACACTTGAGTTATGAGGCACTGGTACTTTACTTCATTTTGTGAGATTTCAGTGGGAAATATTGTACTTTTTACCCTTGTTTTGAATATTTCTCAGATGGCTGTAGTTACTTTTTACTTTGCAGAATAAGGTTTTAGATGCAAAACATGCAGTTGGTAAAACAGCCTCAAAATTAAAATACTCCATAAAAGGTTGGGGCTGTGATCATATACCATGTGGCTCTCCAATGCAAGGCACAGCTATCAGAGAAGGTTCATACTTTACAAGAATAATGTGACACTGTGGAAAGAATTACTTTTGCTTTTGTTTCTGAGGCATAATTCACTGCAAGTACTTCTACACTCTTACTGCTTTAGGATGCCAGACTTTCCTACTTGTATGTACATAATAGTTCTATGTTTATCAGTCTTTGTTGTCCTTGTTTTTAGCTGTATGCCCTTCCTATCTTCCTGTAAATTGTTCTAGGAAGTGTGTGCAAGTACACTGAGAGCAACGAAAAATCGGAGTCAAATTCCTTGTATGTGTACACATACTTGGATTAGTATGTAGTGTCACTGATATTTATAGATTTAAATATTTGTCCCACTTCTAAATGTATGGAGCCGTGAAGGTTCCTAACCGGCATTTGCTGCAGCAATGCTGCTGTAGGGTGGTGGTGCGTCCTGGGCAGGACCCTCCTGGGATGACTGGGCAGGCTCCTCCTCATTCACCAGCTGAGGAAATGGAAATTAATGACATTACAACTTGGGTCAAACTTGAATTACATCCTTTAGGAAAACTTGAGTACTTGTTGGCTATGACAAATGAAAAACTATCCAAGTACATGGAATTTAGGAAAGGAAAAAAATACTGTAAAGTAGGGTTGGGCAATATGACAATATAGATATATCACAATATACTAGATATTTGTCAACTGTTGCCATAGCGCTTATACTGTGGTAGCTATTCCTGTAAGATATGTGGTTGTATTGGGCCATTACAGACAATGTTGCAAGTCATTGAGCAGGACTGCTTTATGGAAATATTGAATAGACTGGATTTTTATGTCAATGTGAGGAAGTTTCTTGATTTGTCAGACATTTCATTCTGCCAAAAACAGACAAGATCATCTGTTGTTTAATCTGTAAGCACTTTCTCATTTGAACAAGAGGATTTTATCCATATTGTCCACCTCTACCACAAAGCACACCCAACGTCTACTTCGAGCCAGATATTGAACAAGCACAATACAGATGGACTGGAAGAGCTTTAAGGGAAAAACATCCTAAAATTGTGCCGACTCCTCAAAGAGTAACAGTGCAGTAGCGCTGATGTCGCACTTGTGTAATGTAGTGTGCAACAAGTGGTCATGATGGACGTGTCTGCCACCAAACCTTTCTCCAAATAGGAAGGATTAGTTGCACTGGTCAGCGATAACCCAGTCACCTCTGATACACCGTCCAAACTGCATAGCCCCAATTAAACTATAAACTGTGCACTCGTGATTTCACACATCATCTGTAATATATGTGAATAAATGAGCAGGCTGCACCTTCACATTAGTATTTGGATCGTGTTCTGTCTCTGGAGTTTAAGTTACTGACAGGCTGGACTGGTCACTGATCCAGGACCGTCAGGTAGTGTGACGGTTTTGATCCTAGGCTAGACACAACGTGACACTACACAGCGTTACTGTGCAGACCAGCCAATACTTGCTAACGTTACGAGTAACTAACTAGTTAGCTGCTAAATGAAAATGGGTCACATAGGCTTCAAGTTATACGTGACGAAATTATGATCATTCACTTAAGTTTATTTCAGTGTGAGAAATTTGGTTTGATATGAACTTAAGATATTAATCGCCAGCTCAGGCCCGCCCGTATACAAATGTCGGTTGAGCTCGTTGTTTTCCTCTCAGTGACAGGCTAATGTAGACTAGTGTTAGCTGCCCAGGCAGCAACTAACGCTAGCTGTTAGCTACATTTTAGCGTGCCAGCAAACTATTACATACCTCTTGATATCTGACGTTGCTGATTTGTTCTGCCATTGTGGAAGAGGAGCGAACTATTTAAAACGTCCTCTATCCACTTCAGCCGTCAAGATGTGTTAAGTCAAATGAATCTCGCCAATGAAGTCACACAGCTAACGTTGCCTCCTAGTCGGCCATATCCTTCCTTCTCCCCCTCCTGACGCCCGGACTGTAGCAGGCTCTTACGCTGCCTTCAATTGCTGTCGGAATATTCGGCTACAAGTTGTACGCGCATGAACGAGTAAAAGTAGAAATTCCACAATGTAAAATATAGTCCATACAAAACTTTACTCAAGTAAAAATAGACCAATATTGTTAAGAAAATGAACTTCAAGTATCAAAAGTACTCATTATGCAGAATGGCCCATTCCACAGTGTTGTTACTGTATAGGCCTATGTTTTGTTATTGTATTACCAATACTGATGGGCATTGTTTTAATGGTGTAGTTCTTCAAAGTGCAAAACATTACTCTATATAATTGGGTAATTTTTCATTAACAATGCATCATATTTCATGAGATGATCATAAGGTTTGTTTATAAAATCTTAAAGTGCAAAGTAACCAACAACTATAGCTGTCATATAAATGTAGTGGAGTAAAAACTACAATATTTGCCTCTAAAATGTAATGGAGCAGAAGTATAATTATGTGCTTGAAGAAGTATGAGTAGCAGAAAATCATACTACTCTACCTTGAAATTGTATTTAAGTATGGTACTGAGTCTGAGTAAATGTACTTAGTTACATTCCACCACTGGTAACAAGGACTCTGTGCTCCTCCATTTCTCTTAAACATACAATTATGTGTATTTGTACAGTTTATTGAAAGGGCAATTTTGCCATTACTTCCAGCACAAATCTGGAAGAAGCTTACAAGGAGCACTTAAAGGCAACATTAGTTGTTCCCTGTTGTCATGTGACAGGAGGAACAGACTACTAGAATACTAAGCTAAGCACTATCCCCATATCCAACCACAAGCAGAGACAAGGAGATATAAAAATTAAATGAACTTTATTGAAAAGAACAAATGAGAAGAAAAGCTGTATGAACAATCACCTGAAAACCTGAATAGCCTGTGCAATATCAGCACCCAATTATTTCTACAAAGATTAGTTGAGGTTAACACCAAGCACTGCTTGATGTCCACAAATGTATCTCCACCAGAACATAAAGGAATCATTGGAGTGTTACTTTTTGAAAGATGCCTCATGAATCCACAAAGTTTGAAAACATCTCCTCAGTTCTTCTTTGGCCCAGAGGGAGGTGGCTCCACCAGCTTGTTGTGCACATGCATCATCCCTACAGAAAGCGCAAGAATCAGCATGTTTTCTATGATTCATGTCTGTTCTGCAAATATGTTTGCTTAATGCAACCTGGGTGGCAATGATTACAAGTCAAATATAGTAACTTAAAGCACTGTAGCTTTGTGATTTAGTCTCACCTTTGAAGTACTTTACAGTTTTGACCCGCAGTTCCAGGGTGGCGTCTTCGTCACACACAAATACAGTCTGCGGGTGCTGCTGGAACGCAGACACTGTCCACATGTGATTCACGCCATCCTCTATAGCTTTGTATAAAGCAAAAGCCTTGTGTGCTCCAGTGATGAGAATCATGACCTGAGAAGAAACTGAAAATGTGACCTGTGGCCTATGTGACTGAGAAAGAGCAACTTGCAATTGGTGTTTTTTGGTGCATCAGGAAGGTCATTGAGCAATGCACTGTTCTGCAACTCAAAGCAAAGTTCTGAAAGAAAATGATGATTCCTAACATGTGCTATATTTGACATTTTGCAGAAACATAAAGCAACAGAAGCAAAAAAACACAAATGGTTGACATTCATCTAGGCTTCTAACCTCTTTTGCGTCCATGACAGTGCCCACTCCCACAGTCAGAGCCATGGTAGGCACCTTTGAGAGATCCCCATCAAAGAATCGGGCGTTAGCCATGATAGTGTCCTTTGCCAGGGTCTTCACCCTAGTCCTGGAAACCAGGCTTGAACCAGGCTCATTGAAGGCAATGTGGCCATCTGGTCCAATACCTGACAGGGGAGGAGGAGTAGTTTGAATTTTACTGCTGCTTTAAAAATGACTGCCAAATCACTTGATACCAGAATGGGATTGAGCACAAATCTGATATTCATTCAAATATTCATTATCAGCACTGTGACCTCCTGACCTCCAACAAAGAGCTCGATCCCCCCAGCAGCTGTTATCTTTTCCTCAAAGGCTTCACACTCGACTTGCAGGTCAGCAGCGTTGCCATCTAGGATGTGGGTGTTCTGTGCTTTTATGTCTATGTGCTTGAAGAAGTTATTCCACATGAAGGAGTGGTAGCTCTCAGGGTGATCTCTGGGAAGTCCTATTCAGGATTTTATGACAGTTTCTTATTCAAGATAACAGCTTTCAAGAATTCCTAAATGTGCAACCATTTTATGTTGGGAGAAAAAACAGTGAAGACTTACCTACATATTCATCCATGTTGAACGTTTTTACATACTGGAATGAGATTTCTCCATTCTTGTAGTACTCGATCAGTTTCTTGTAACAACCCAGGGGTGTGCTTCCTGAAAACCATCAAAAGATTACAAAGCAAAAGTAACGAGAGGAAATTAACAAAGTACATTTACTTGCTTTACTTATTATTCTGAGTCACAGTACTTCAGTCTTCCCATTTTGGGAGACTTTATATTTTTACTCTTCTATGTTTCATAGTTTCATAGTGTTTCCATTTTTTTACTCGACCAAATTTATGCCATCGCTGCACCGGCTCTTTGCAAAAGATTACATGCAAAACATGTAATGTCACAAAATATGATGTATTGTTCGATTTTAAACTCCCAATCTGCATTAAGTAAGACAAACTAAGTTAGACAGTTTTTACAGATCCATGCATCAATATTTTAACACTCTGCAAGAATATAAGTTCTTTTACTTTTTATATGAGCTAATTTTACTTGTACACATTTGAATATAATTTGAGCATTTTTCCATCACTTGATTATAAAGTACATAGCCTGGAGTCTATTTCCGCCACTGACACTGAATCAGCAGATGTGGGGGGAAATATTGCTAACTTTATGACTTTATGTTTTAAACACTGTAGCTATGTAACCCAGTATATCCATTGCCAGCTCCTACTTACCTGTGGGCAGCCCCAGGGTGAAATATCTGTCAGGGCCAGGTTTGAACAGTAAAATCTTGTTTCTAATGTACTTTGCAGCCCACTCGCTTGCCTGGTCGTAGTCATTTAGGATGATCAGCTTCATCGTCCTGGACAAAAAACAAGGAAGGAAAGAGGAACGGGTTGCTTGTCTGAAGGAGCTCAGCCTCGAAGTAGCTAATTCAGGTCAAAACACACCTATACCAGACTTTAGACTCATCAATGTAACTATATCATCCAACAACAATAAAACGAGATCCTTGTTCAAGCATTAGGGTTGCTAAACAATCTGCCAAAAACACTGTGACAACTTTGACCCGACCGCGCAGTGTGACCATAACTTTCACTGTAGTATTAGTGTCCTAATAAAACACAAAGAAAATAGTAAATTGAATACACCCGTACCTTGGACTATCTGTAGCTTTTACTCGCAGCAGACAGGATCTGGATGGATCATGTGATTCCTGCTGCTAGATACAAACAGCGCTCCACGGAGGTGACGTTTACTGAACTTGTGTTTCTGTCCTGATGAGCTAATGTTAGCTAGTAAGCTAATTTTACTTGAGAAATGAAAACACAAAGTCACGGGGGGCGTCCTTAAATTGCCGATAACTGCTCTCTCTAGTTGTTTACAGCTTTTTAAAAACAATGTAGTTGTATGTCTAGTTACGTACATGTATCAAGAGAGCACTCATTAAAGATTTCCATGAAGCGAAAATAATTAGATACCTAGCAGAACGTTAACAGTGGTTGCTGAGCGACATAAAACGTACGAAGCTGCATTTTCATTGTAATGGCCTCGTAACGTAACTTTTTCCAACAATCCTTGTTTCTAACTCAACTTCCTCCTTATCAGGTTCATATTATACCCATAAAGTTACCTACATATTCAACAAAGAACACCTGTTGCTAATCTTAATAACCTATATCATGACTCTATAATAAATAATTGATTTTACTTTTATTTTTTTTTAACCTTGCTAGCACGGCCGTTGCCAGGATTTTAGAAATACTGAGGTCATGAGTCCCACTTTCACCAGCACCAACTAAACTCTAAATATTTAAAGTAGTTAAAACACCAATTTCACATTTGTTCATTTAAACGTTTAACTTTCTGTACATTTCACCTATTTACATTAGGATAAATGTTATTTCTCTAATACTAAGCCCCATTTATTGTTTATTGTAGCTTTTTACATTACATCAAACCCCCCAAATTCCCAGAAATATGAGGAGGACATGACCTGTGTCTTCAATGGTAGCTACCGCCCTGCTAGCTAGGCAGGCTGTGAAGCCTGGACCAAAGTAATAAAGATGGTACAAGTGATTTTCAATAACTTTATTAAAACCATATTGTGACACAGACCAGAACACATACAGAGCACACAACAGAAATAAATACCATCATGTGTACAGCGCTCATTGTCAAACAGGCTTATTGCGGCTGGCTTTTGATTTATGTCATTCAGAAAGAGAGAGGGCATGCTATGTCATCAGAGAGATACCACCAGGAGCTGGGCTCAGTGTGCTAATCACCCTGCCTGATTTTAACTGTGAAGTGCAGTTCCTGAAACACTTAACCTGCTCTGATATACACCCGGGCTGCATCTCAATCTGAAACAACCAGCTCCCGTTTAGCTTTGCTTAGGGAGGCGTTAGGCTGCTTTAATCAAGGTCCATGTCAGGCTTGTTTTCTGTGGTTTCTGAGGTGGGATTGCCTGTGTTCTCGGTCATTCCCTTGTCTGCAGATTCTTCCTGGGGTTTCTCCTGTCCGTTGACAGGCCCGTTCTGCTCTGCAGGCGTGTCCTCCTTGGGAAGCTCCACCTTGGGCTTGGGCTTGGTCGCAATGGGGTTACAAGCGGAGAACAGCTCCTGGAAAATTACACAACGAACACAACATGTAATACTGGTTTAAGACATACAGTTATGTGGGAGATTGGACCTGGCCCAATAAACAATTGCAATATAGGCACCAAAGTCTGGTATATAGTTGACCTCAGTGTCTCATGTTTCAACACCAATATATGTGATGAAAAAGTGGTAGATTTCTTTAACATGTGCATGAAGGAGCTACAATTTGTATTTATTGGACAAATCTGTCATAAGCAATTTACACATTTATTTTACATGTATGGGCTTCTCCATTTTAAATTCCCTACATTCTAGTCACTTTTCATAGTGCTTTGCTATTATGATGTTCTAATGAGAAGACACTCACCCTTGTTTTTGCTTGAATGTCTTTTACTTTGACAGTGGGATCCACCGCCAAGCTCTGTTTGCTTTGCTGGTTCATGGCGCTGTTCATCCAGATCATTGCCTCGTTGGTCAGTTTGTCCACTTTGGTGACGTCTGCCTCATCTAAATGGTCATACTGCTCCTCCTGGAAATCAAAAGGGAAACAACAAAAGTAGTGTTACTAATTACCGCAGGCCTTTTTACTTTTATTTGTAATGATGCCTTCAGTTTTTATGTGGTGTAAAGATTAACGGAAATCGTCTAGATTAATAGTATTCTAACGTCATTTTAAAGGATACCCAAGAAACACGTGTATGTGAGGTAGAGGCCGTTACGGGGATAGAAATAATAAAAATGACAAAAATTCTCTTTCAAAAATCCTTTAGTGTTACCTTCATTTTGTATGCTTCAACAAATTTCATGTACTGCTGGATTTGTTTTCCCAACTCCTCAAACGCTTTAGGTCTCTCTTCAGCCTCTGTATACCTCTCCTGGATGGGCTGGCCAAGTTTCTGCAGCGAACACAGTATACATGTCGGTTAAAGAAATCAAAATGGCAAGCAACCAATGGACAGAAAAAAGCAATTTACTATAGCAATAATTACCTTTAGCTCTGCCAGTTTGTCAATGTACACCTGTTTGGGTTGGTCCTCTCCATCTTCATACAGCCAGTTTTCAGTATCCTCCAGCTTTAATGACAAAGCATCTCGGTCCTAAACGTAAAAAAAAACCCAATATGTAAAATGAAAGTCAAATCTGTTGTACAGTGACTATAAAAAGGTGCTAATTCTGTCTTTACAATGAGTTAAAAGTGACTGTTTACTCACAGATTCACTGACAAACTTCTCCAGCATCCCATGTAGTTTGTCCCTCATCTCGTACACATACTCTTCCACATAATTCTTAGCGTCATTCCTCTCCTTCTCCAGCTTGTCCTGCATGATCATCTTACCCTGAAGAGAACCCAAATAGCAACTGTTACCGCGAAACACTTCAAAATAGCTCAAGTAATGAAAGATGACAGTCAGCCGGGTGGATTTAGTAATGTGTGTGTGATGGCTGAAGGTTTAGTTACCTCGTTTTCTACAAAAAGGTTGAGCATGTCATCTGCTAGCTGCCACTGTGGACTGTTTTCAATCGGAAGCTCCAGGACTTTTGTTTTGACTTTGGGCTTTTTGGCTTGTGGGGGCTGGTCGGACTTCTTCTCGCTTTTGCCCTCCTCTGTGGTAGTCTGAAAGGTAACAGCATCGGCATTACAATTCAAAATATCACTCAAAATGAATCAAGACATGCAATGACTTAAGAATGACAAAAGTTTAGTTTTTGTTTACACCGTGTCAGAGAGGTGCTGACTCAGTTCTTCATGTTTGAGGCCGTAATTAGTGGTATTGTATTATACGGCACCATATTGTGTTTCAAATGTCTAACCCCAATACATACAGGAGGATGAAAAATGTAATGAAAGATTGAATTTATTGTGGGCCATTGTACTGAATTGTATCTCCTTTTGAAGACAATCTAATAAACTGGTAACTCTGTATTTGTTTTACACAAAAGCTGAGCATCTTACCTCCATCTCTTCATTCTCACGTGGCGTCTTCTCCTCCGTGATTTTCTGACCCTCTCCCTGACCCTGCTGCTCATCCTGATCGGTCTGCATCTTGCTCTGCAGAGGAGTAATAAAAACCAGACGTGTTTTTAGTCTCAAAACAAAAGTACGGACAGTAGCACACATACTGATCTGAAGCTCAGTGTAAAAGGACACTTATTAGGCTGAAGTACCTCTCCATCTTTGTCATTGGCCTGTTCTGTTTCCATGGGTTCCTCTGTCTCGTCGCACTTCTGCACTTCAACCAGGGAGGCGCTGGACACACTGAAGATACCGTGGATGTTCACCCGCACCTTGACTTTCACCTTGGAGCTCTCCCCTGATGCCTGTGGGACAACCTTCTGGATCAGGAACTGACCTGTAAGGAGTAATAGCAAAAGTTAAGTACGCAAAACCTCTTTAAGGCCTCTCCTGATGCTATCAGTCTTGGCATGTGAGGTCAGTAATTGGATTTTGCTTGTCAATTTGATCACGTTAATAAACCCAGATATTTTTCTCAGGAGTTTGTGGACCAAACGCTAAAAGGAGAGTGAATACTGGACTTCCATTTGTCAGGCGGACAGAAACATGACAGGGTGCTAATCTTGCTCTGTGTCTGCTGGATGTGTAGGTAATAATAATAAACTTTATTTATACAGCACTTTTCAAAACAAAAGTTACAAAGTGCCTTACATGGTTGAACCAGGATTAAAACATTTCAGGACTGAGGCAAATAAAATCAGGCAATTAAAAAAATATTACAAATAATACAGAAATAAAATGGAATAAAACCCCCAACAATAAAAATAAAAAGTAATAATAAAGCAGATAAGAAATGTTGGCATTAAAAATGGTGTGCTAGAATTAATAAAAGGCTTTTTTTGAAGAGATTTGTTTTGAGAAGTGATTTAAAAGATGTCACTGATACAGCAAGCCTCAGATCCTCGGGCCGGCAGTTCCAGAGCTGAGGGGCCTCGACTGCTGGCAGTTCCTGAGTCCCTGAGTAGTGTTAGCAACTATTCACTAACACATTAGCTACTTCTCACTTATGTGAGACTTTCTATGCCCTAGTGGTCAGAAATCACTTAGGAAGCTTTAGTTGCTTACCAATAGTGGGATCAGGGTAGGGCAGCTCATTAGGGCAGTTGTAGTAGGCCTCCAAAGCAAAAGGCTCTTTCCGGTAGAAGGTCAGCACTTTGGAGAAGGGTGCTGCGTGGTTCTTGGGAAATACCTCGCAGTCACTGCAACAAATGAATATTTCATAATAATTATTACATTCAATAATTCAATAACACAGTAAGAAAAAATAGAAATGATCAAAAACATTTTTTTTTTTTACCTCAAACCTTCCTCTGCAGCAGAATGCCACTTCAAGGAGATTGGATAGGGAACAACGTCTGTGATGGAGAACTCACGCACTTTGAAGGCAGGTGACAGTATCGCACACTGTGGACACACAACCAGTGTTTCAATGAGAGCTGCAGTCATAATGCGTATTTTAAATCTAAAGACAAAAACAAAAACTCCCTTTCACATTATTTTCAAAACAGCAACAGATGCTCATTCAAACAATGAGCAATGGGAGGGGCAGTACCTGCAGAGCACACCCTCTGGCCACAGCTTCATCAGCATTCAGTGTGGTGTTCAGCTCCTTCCCAAAGAATTTGCTGATTTTGTCTTTGACGACGGGGATCCTGGAAGCTCCACCCACTATCTCTACTGCATAGATGTCTTCCTTTTTCAGTTCTTATGAAACACAAACACAGTTTTATTATCGTACCAACTGATGCACTTGCACACGTTGCGTTCTTTAACAGAACTGATGAGAAAGTGAAGTAAATCACAACTGGGGAAAAGTATACTCACTAGATTGTTCCAGGAGACTCTGCAGTGGAGCCTCAACTCGGGCCAAAATGTCAGCACTCATCTCTTCAAACCGAGCCCTGGTGCAGGAGAAAACATGACTTAAGCTTTAAAAGGACATTTAAAAAGAAGACACAGTAGATATGAACTGTGGATACTGAAAGCAACAAAGAATTTCTTGTTGGTCTACCTGTTCAGTTTCCCTGTGACATCGATGTCATTCATGAAGCACTCAATGTTAAGCGGCAGGTCAGAGGAGTTGGCACTCATCAGTTTCTTCAGTTTCTCACACTCCTGGTAGAGCCTGACCAGGGCCCTGGGCTTTGACTTGACATCAAGCTTGTACTTCTTGCCAAATTCCTCACAGAAATAGTTCACCAGTACCTCGTCAAAGTCCTTTCCTCCCAACTCTGGGTCACAAGCTGTGGAAAGGATCTGAGAGACATGAAGAGGAATGAAACAAAGCCTCTCACAGAGTGACAAAGAACGCAAACTACAGTACGTTTATTTGGCTACACACCTTGAGTTTGCCCTTATTAAAGGCACACACGGATGTCTGGTATCCAGAGTGGCCCAGGTCAACAAACACCACATTCCGGGCCTTCTCCTCTGGAGCAGGGAGGTCCTGTTTATAGATCCCATATGCCAATGCAACTGGAAGGAATAATTGTTAAATTATTAATGAAGTAAACAACTACTGGAATCAATGTCAAAGTGTGCATTTTATGACTAATGTTAGTCTGAGTGGCAGCCACAGTCAGTACAATAATCAGTAACACACACATCCCTGCCCAAAAAACATCTAATACAGACCTGCAGTTGTCTCATTCATAAGCCTCAGGCAGTTGAGACCAGCAATCTGAGCAGCATCTACCACGGATCTCCTCTCAGAATCAGTGTAGTAGCAGGGAACCTGGTTACAATAGAAGAGCATTTGAAATAGAATAATATCAGAGTTCGTACAGCTTTTTAAGAGTAAAATTCAAGAACTTTTCAAGCACTTTCAAGGTACCTAAACCACAAATTTCCAGACTCTTGAAGCCTTTATCATCACATGTAAATTACTACAAATGCCAGGAGACCGTTTCATTTCAAATATTAAAGGATTTTGGGGTTATGAGTGATTGTGTTGATGAAACACCAGATTTTTCAAGGAGTATATTCGAATTCAAGCATATTCCTAACCTTGAAAACATAACGGTTAAAATTAAGCATTTTCCAAACTTTCAAGGCTTTGTACAAACCCTGTAATATGTAACTTAAAGGCCCTGCACACTCACACAGGTGTTTTCAATTAACCTGCTTAATTAGACCTCTAGTCAGGCTGAAGTTGAGTGGAGCTATGCTGGGAATCACTAAACTCTGCACTAATTAATACTGACAACAGGTGTAACCAGGCAACATAAGTGAAAACACCTGCGTGCGTGGAGCGTTAAAGCTTTTATATGCTGGCAAAAGGACTGCATATTTTGCCCCTCTACATATCATGTGCAGGGACAGCATCAAAAACTGCACAGTAACATGCAATACTTACAGACACAACACAGTCAGCCACAGGCTTCTTAAGCGCGCTTTCCGCGGTCTCCTTCAGCTTGGTCAGCAGCATAGCGGTGACCTGTTCAATGCTGAACACCTTCTCTTCCTCCATATACATCACCTTTAGTAAAAGTAAAATTATCAGACAAGATTATTACACTGCTGTAGATGATTTCTACTGTGCCGGCTCAAAATGAGTGTTGTGCACAACAAGTGATTGAATGATAATGAGCAGATAAAACATAACTGTCTACCTCAATCTCTGACCAAACGTAAAACATTATTTCACCATTAAATCTAACAATGAATCACATTTACAAACATGCACAGTTTGACTTATTTGCTTCATTTAACATTGCCTGGAACTAATGTTGTCTTAAGAGTATCCCTTACACTTCCACTGTATCATCAAAGCTACATTTCAAACTTTCTCAGTTCAGCGTGGGATGACAAACAGACATTTCACAACTTGACGCACACGTGCCGCGTCATAGGTGCAATCAAGTGTCGCTCATCTACAAGCTTTTAGTGCTCGTTGGCATTAAGATTTTGTTTGAAAAAACTCAATAAGCACCAGACTGACACCACAGAACAGAAAAATAATAATACAAAACAAAAACTAATTTGGTCTTCCAAACACAAAAAGATATTCAGGTCTGAATGAAAAAAATACATTATAAACCATTTTAATAAACAATATGCCTAACTGTACCCATTTATGAGACTATATCACGCTGTGTGATTTGTATGTCTATTGTTTTATTATCTTTACTATATGAACATTTTAATATTATTGTGAAAGTGTATTTTCTTTGTATCTGTTGGTGTGATAGAATGATGTTCACTTCCAGTGTACGGTCTTCATAGATTACCAGGTGTAATCAGTCTATTTTTATTATCTCTGCCTTGATGAGTGAAGTCGAAACCAGTCATTGTTTAAAACCAAAAACATGCCCAACTGAATAAAGGCTTTTCTTCTTGCTCCGACAGAGTACCAAACGAGTGTTTCTTTTCTCCGACCAAAAATGTATTTGGCAGGTTGTTAATTACCTGGGCTGTCTGGCCTAATGATAACGATAAATATAAATCATTGCAGTTCTGAGCAGAGCATAAGTATGAAGTATATCCAGTGTGTCTGGTCTGTGACTAGCACAATCTGTAGATTACTGAACACTTACAAAATATCAAATTAACTGTGAATGTTCCTCGTTCTTCTCTCACCTTGATGCCAGTTGTTCCTGCAGGCATTTGTGCAATGTCGTAGACCAAACTGTTTTTGAGGCGCTGCACATAGGGATCTGAAAATGCCCTGCCATGAAACCTCTTGAACCCTTGGACTGTGTTCTTGCAGTTTGTGACGACCTGTGAAAAAAGAAAAATGACTCACTATTAAATACTTGCACGCCTAAGCAAATTGTGCATTGAATTGAATTTGATGTGTGTTGTCCCCCATGTCTAGTATTGGTCACGCACTACGGAAACACTGATTCCTCTAGTGTCAGGTTAGTGATCACGTATCCAGTGTCCCACCACTTCCCATGAAAACATACCTGGCTTTTAGCAGCTGCACCGATCGATCGATTCCGGGGTCCAAAAGAAACACATGCTCTAAAAACAGAAAACAATTCAGTTCTCTCTTCTACAGCATTATTTACAATGATGCATCTTCGTATATGGTTGATGTAACCAGTAATAAAATGGTAATTGTGTTGATGACGATTTATATACACATATTCTATAATTCTTTATCGGTTTCTCCTATTGACTATGGGTCTGAAAATGAGGTACAATGGATTGATCGAGCCGTTTTGACAGCCAGGATCCGGCCTCCTCCTATCATGCGCTCATTTATGCCTGCAGTAAAAAAAATCCATCACCTGACTGGGCAAGTCAATTATTAGAGTCTTTAGTTTATCTCGACGATATTATTGTAGCGAGATACCAAAAGAAGCATTTCATCATGTGAAAGGGCGCCGGGATTCTTTATACTCACTATGGTTTTGTTTCAGCTAGCATTAGCTTTAGCGCTCACATGCCGTTTCCTGTTGTGAAATCTATTAGCATGCTAACTAGCTACGTAGCAACGTTAGCTTCACTCAGTATTATTATGAACAAACGTGGATTCATTCACATTCTGTGCCTGCTATCAGCGCAGATAATACAACGCAAATCATACTCAATGATGTGCCTAATCGTACTTACGGTGTACATCGATCGCTGTATTCATTAGCGACAGTTTCAATCCCTCCGGCTCTGGCTACCGCTACATAGCAGTTCATAAACCCGACGTCAAATCCAACAACTGACATCTTCGCTAGCTAACTGAACAGTGTAGAGTGCAGTAATTACAAGGAAGAACAGAAATACAGTTCAGTGCTAAAGGTGACAGCAGCAGCTACAGTGGATTTCAGTCAGCGGACGGTGATCGACCCTTGTTCTTGTTCCATGAAGCTGAGTAGCATGCGGTGCGCCGGCAGATGCGTGAGAACGTTCAGGAATTTTCTGTCTGTCCCACTGACCAATAGCATCCGACTGCAGAGATCTAGATCCTGTTGTCGGGCGCCACCCACAGGCGAGGAAAGTCATTACAGCAGCAGGTTTAGATCTGTAAATGTACAATGGATGTAAAGCTGCCATTTCAGTTTCTTTCCCATATAACTATACCATATCCGTTATAATGATCTAGGGTTACCTACTGGTGCTGTGGCTCCCCAACTTCCGGTAGCGTACTTCAACATAAAAGCCCCATCCACTACCGCCATCATTACAACTACTGCAGGTAAATGCAAATGCTTATCATCACTTGCCTTATTGCCTTAGATGTGATTTTATTTGTTAGGCTTGTGACAAAGTTTATGACGACTGCCTCACCAATGAAATATTTAAGCAGTGAAGTTGGCTATCATTTCCAAAAAAAAACAAAAAACTTAATCTATGCAATTATTTTCATTATTGATAAATCTGTCCATTATCTTTAGTCTTTAACATGTCAGAAAATAGGGGGAAATGCCCATCACACTTTCCCAAATCCCAAGGTGGCACCTTCTTCATATTCTTCAACCCACAGTCCAAAACCCAACAATATTCAATTTACAAAGATATAAAACAGAGAAAGGCAGCAAATCATCACACTGGAGATGCTGGAACTACTAATAATTGGCATTTTTGCTTGATAAATGACATGAGCAATTTGCAGTCTGTTTATCGACTAATCACTTCAACACTAAATTTGTATTATAATTTGTCAAACTGTCGCACTGATTTGACACCCACATTAATGCAACCACAATGAGATGGCTGAATGAAATCAATCAACAGTGATTTCACATAAATATTTTCATCTTTATTGGTGAAACATACAGAGCCGGAATTAATAACAGGGCAGCTTTCAGAAAGGTGTGAGAAGTTCATTCATCATTCTCGAAGTCAGCAGGATTCTTCCTCTTGCCCTGCTGATGGACACTGTTGCCCCAGGAGTATGTCAGGTACATGACAATCATTGCTGCAAAAGCAAGATGATAAAACAAATTAGCACCAGGACGATCACTATATTTAATGGTATTTAGCTGCACCTTACTGTGCAATAAAGACCTTGTGTAAACTCAAAAATCAGTTATATCATCCTATCCCTGCAGAGATTTTTAAAATGTAACCTCTGCAGATCGGAAACAATATGACACAACAGGTTCTGAAGTTCTATCAACCCAAAATATTGTCATGTACATGGTCACAAAAAAAAAAAAAGATTTTTGTTGCATCTGCCAATTTATGGCAATTTCAGGGGTGCAGCACAAAATTCTGGACCCTGCACACAGGCATTCTCTATGGGCCCCTCCCCACATCCACTGCTATTCGTTCTAGTATCTTTGTGGGCCCTGTATACTCAGTCCCCTCCCCCCCCCAGTCCTACACTCCTGTTTGCTCTACCACAATAATCTTAAAAAGAAACACAAATTACATTATATACACATTAATATTAAAAAGCTTTAAAAAACGAAGTAAAAATGGGGTCTTTTAAAAGCTACATTTACAAAAAGGGCAGTAAAGAAAGGTGCTGCTAGCACTTGTGGGCACGCACTTGTCATTTAAAGCTTTAAGTGTAGTTGCATCAAAAATTTGTCAGTACTTTTTGCCGTCCACTCTGACTTGTCATTTAAACCATACAGAGGCTGGGGTCGAAGCAGGTAACGTGCCTATCATATGACTGGGCACCAGCCCAACTCAACACCCAGGCAAGCAAGCATTGCTCACAGGTTGGAAACAGTTAAAACTGGCCAACAGACTTCTGACATTGTGCCAGATGAAAGTCATGAAATTGAGAAGGGCAAAAAAAAAAAATCAGTCTCACACTAATTTTTCAGAGCTGCTCTCTGTATTTTAAGAGGTACAAACAACTTAAATCCTGTGCAGAAAGGGGAGTGGAGAACTGGTACGATACAGACCCCAATGTGGAAATACTGGCAGATGTTATGACAGGACATTGCAATGTTGCAACTCAATGAACAGGACTGCTTTATGGGAATATTGTACTTTTATATGATTTTGTATCAATGTGATGAACATATCACAATATGCATCAATATCACAGTATAAAATTATACAGTGATATATGACTTTATCCATATCATCCACTCCTAAAAAGAAATGTAAAAACTCACGGGGGGCAACTTTGAAGAAAGACGACGTGAACCGTCTCCACACATTGGGGATTCCCTTGGAGAAGTAGTTGGGGAAAGCCCTCTGCTCAAAGGGGGACAGACTGTATGTGATTATATGCCTGATCTTGGCCAAGTCTCCAAAGTGGCGGCCCATGTTCACCAGAGAGCTGATCTGAAATGACAATAAGAAATTTACAAAAAGGTAAATTACACAAGCAGCCACTAGCATAAAAATGTTTCTAATGACGCCCTAAATGCAAATAATCAAAATCAAATAGTTGAAAATGTACCCAGTGACACTGTGCATCTTGGTTGAAAGAGGCAAAACTCTTTTTCAGTCAGTAAAAAGCAATTAAACCACCATGTGATTTTAGAGTGACTATTTAATAAACACCACTTTATTTCCAGATGAACTATTAGGACTACTAAACAATTTATACAAATGGGGCTTGCCGTTTAGTCGGTGTGTTCTCATACAGAACTGACAAGCAGCTGTAAGAATTCTGACAATAACAAAAACATAACATTATGTTATGTACATTACATACATGTACATTATGTATGTACCAAGGGCTCAGAGTGTGACTTTCTTTGACATTGACTTTTAATAATTATCTTTAGGGTTAACTGGCCGTATTTCACTTTGCATGATTGGCTGGATATTAGATAATCGTATTTGTATGTGTTGTATGAATTACAATCGTTACTTAATGGGTTGTTTTAAAGATGTAGCCACTAACATATCTGCTTTTTACACGTTCCCTTGTAACATGAGACCGTGCGTGTAACGTTACTAAAAGCGCAATAACGTTGTTCATAAAAGCTTCCATGGATAAATTGTAAGGCAATTACAGATATATATACATATATATATATATATATATATGTATGTATATATATATATATATACATACATACATATATATATATATATATACACATACATACATACACACACACACACACACACACACACACACAGACAGACAGACAGACAGACAGACAGACAGACAGACAGACAGACAGACAGACAGACAGACACACACACACACACACACACACACACACACACACACACACACACACAATTGAGAAACCACAAAACAACCCTATGCAAGATAAAAGAGTACAGGGTGAGCTAGGCTGGTTAGCCGTGATGGCTAAATGTTAGCATCGTCAGCTAGCTGCTAGGGTACAAACAGTCCTTGAAACGTTTCCTTGACTGGCGCGTTGACGTGGTCGTTTAATCAAAATATTCCAAACTACGGCACTCCTTTTACAATAAAGCAGATATATCTCACATTGTTCAGCGATAAAAGCTAATGCAAGTAAAACTATATCGTTACACTATGACATTGAAGCTTACCGTGCTGTTGCTCAACTGTGTTTCCTAATACAGTTCCGGTGTCCTTCTTTTTTGTTCAAGCGTCGGCTGGCTGCTCACCCTGAGGGCGTTACCGCCACCTGCCGGACTGGAGTCAAACTACAGATTGAGGGAGGAACTGACTCTTATTTCCCTCTTCTGGTTCCAGGTCCACCAAGGATTTATTCACAGGTCTTCACATATTCTTGGAGAACTTGTTTAATATGGGTTTAGACAACAGTATGTAAGTGACTACCTGGAATTCAACAGGAACCACAATCACAGGTTGACACACCAGAGAAAAGGTAAAGGCCACAGAAACCCTTGAGCTGTAAAGTCATAGGGACTGAGGCTTTTGAAATGCTTCACAACTTGGCACATATACTATGGCCTGCTCATATGCCATTTGGCCAAACATGTGGCCTTTTTAATCAAGATTAGCACAAGTTATTATTCTACTCAGTTTTCTGTTTATGCCTTCCTCAGACAAGCAACACAGAAGAATAAGAGAGGCTTGCAGTATGTACAACCATGGAGATCTACAATGTAATGCCAAAACTAAGAGCCCGAGGATGTGCAAGTTCTGACTGAGGCTGTGGATCTCCTGTAAACGGATCTGTACAATTTACTTCAGTAACGTGCAGAAGATCCATAATGTGGGTCATCACCATGAATGAAAACAGGCTTTCATCTGACCTTCAAGCCCCCAGAAAGACAAAACACAGTGACGTATGTCAGAAAGGCATCTGAACAGGGGAGTATCGACAGTCCATTTCTGGCAAGTATCAGATAACTCTTTAAGCACTCTCTTCTCCGACAGGGTCCCTCACACACAATCTTACAGAAAGTGGAGTCTGGTATGCGTAGCCTTATGTGTATTTGGCAGGGCACAAATCAAAATCTTTCTCGTTTCTTTAGTGCACAAATATTTTCCCTATGTCGTATTAGCCTGTTCAGCCAGCTTTATGCAGACAACATTTATGCATGTTATTCATTTTATTTTCCAACTTTTCTTTCCACAGAATCTGTCTACATATTTTCATTCTTTTGAATATTCCTAAGCTGAGCACAGACACACAGTGAATTCATTCAATTTGCATAAATAGACATGACATGCATTTAGTCACATTCAACCAGTACAAATTCATAAGTGCAGTCAATTCATACGTATGCAGTCACTCAGTGACCAGAAGTCATTAATGCACACTGAAACCTTGACAACCTTCATTCTGGACATTATGAAGACAGCTGCCATTCAGACAGCTGTCCGTAATCCCCAGGAATAAAACAATATGTAAAAGGTTTGATAAGAGTTTGAGACTGCTACTTAAAACTTGACAATTGTGTTAAAGAATAATGACAGACCGCCCACCCAAAATAAGTTAACAAAAAAATAACTTAAAAAAATTATACAAAATCATACAACACTCATTTTCTTCTTCAAGTGTGTCAGATTCAATACTAGCATATGTTTCACACAGCAAGTTGAAGAATAGGATGGATTGGCACCCTTTCTTGTCACACCTTAACAGAAATGAAATAAATGGCACGTCTCCACATTTTTCATTTGGATAAAATATTTTGTTTAAGTAAACACACCTGCTCCAGATCAAACTTCTTTCACGCACAACGATTTTATAAATTCAAGAAATCACTGAGCCTGGTTAGAGTATCTGATACTCCAACTGTGATGACTATTGAGGAGGTTTGTGGCGATGTTGTATTCAGCCTGTAGACAAGGAAGAAAGAAGAAAAGACATGTTGTTGGTAGCTGGCTTAGCGACATGTGCACCTGGTGGCAACCATGTCTTCAAACTCCTTGTAGACATAAGAGCCATCCTCTTCAAAGATCATGACACTCAGGGGGCTGTAGTGGGAGGGAATACACGAGGGCCTGGGCACAGAGGAGTCAAGCTTCTCATAGATGATGTTTTGCACCATGGTGTGGACAGGTGAACCGTAGATGAAGCCCATGGTCCGCGGGCAGATGCCTCTGCAGTACCTGGGGTTGTACTTTGGTGGAAAAACAATCCAGTGATCCAGTTTGAGCTGGCTGAAACGCACCCTGAAATCATACAAGGAACAGTCACTTGTCGGGAATTCAGAGCTTGGCAGAAGCTCAGGCAGGTGGATATCCAGACTTCTATCCCCTCGTTTACTCTTTGAAGATTCCCTCTTCCATCTCCTCTTTTGCCCAATCTTCTGTTCTGGCTTGAAAACCATCTGCTTATGAAATGTGTTATCTGCAGTGGCTAGCCTTTGACCTGCTTTGGCATTGACCAGTAACCTCTGGTGGGTGATTTTGCTGCTGTCGTTGAGATAAAGAAGCAGAGGAGGGGACCTCAGGGTGAACTTGCCTTTGCCATCACCCCTGGCTCTTTGTTCCTCTGGGCAGGTGACGTTGATGAGCAGTTGTATATTCTTCTTCTGAAACTTTAAGAGAGGCTGGAGAAACGAGGTGACGTCAACCTCCACCCAGTTCCTCCTGCTTCTCCCGTTTGTGCTGGCTGTGAAGTTCACAGCGTGGTGGACCTCGGGACACAGCTGACACTGGTTTGAGTGCTCCTGCACCTTGATACTCAGGTAGCACACGGAGTAGACAGGTGCTGCGTTGTCTTGGTCAAAATTGTACAGCAGGGCCGACTTCAGAAGCTGTTCTTTTTTTCTCACTTGATCAAGGCTGTAGGAAAGATCCTGCATAAAACTCTCTGGAGGAGAATATGAGAAAACATAAGGCACTGTGTCACCACCAACAGTCTCACATTTTGAGATGTCATATTTCCCTCCTCTACTCGATTTAGTACCAAATGTACCCACTTAGCGTGTCAATATAGCAAGTTTTACATAGGCCTACGATTTCTTAATTGCTATAGTTTTTAAAATATCTTTTATGGTTTTAAAAATATATTTAATATGAAAACTTGGTAAAAATAGGAGACTATGATGATAAATGGTACTGTTGAGATAATTCATCAAGAAAACGAACAGTTACTTAAAGTCACCGTTCAGATTTAATCTGCACTGATGGAACAATGTTTTAACCAAACACACAGATTTGCTCATTTTAGGAATATTTTGTCCAATTTCCATGTGGTAACGAAATACTACAAATCAAAGTCATAATACAAAACATGCTGTTCAGGGCACAGGGCTGAAAATACGTCCAATTAATCCAGTTTTAATGTTTTTGTCTGAGATTGTGCAACATTTAATCAAATCGGTTAAAAGGACCAAAAGACAAGCAGCTTTTTGTATGAGGGCTCTAATGTCCTACACTTCACACAATCAATTTCAGTCTGGCACACAACTTTAGTTGCACCATATGTGCACAAAATAAACTAAAATAATTAAGGTATTTAAACTAGATGTTGACACAGGGCCCCTATACAAAACAGAGCTACATCATAATGCAGGACCCTCCTTAGTTTATATAGTGTCCTTAAATGGTGCAACAACAACAGCAACAAATATATTAATTATATTACTAAAAGCACACTGAATATGGGGCTTTTGAGACCCCTGGAGGTCTGGTTCTCCAGAGCAGCTGGTAATCCAGCCTTGCCCCACTACAGCTCTTTACCTTTATTTATATGATGCTATAAACAGGCCAAAACATTGGAGTATGTTTTTCAGCTTTTTATTAGACCCTATGACCTCCTGTTCTGTGTCTCTGGGTGTCATATTGTGGTGTTTTTTTAGAGAAATGCCCATTTTAATTATTTAATTTACCATCGAGCCGCATCCCTGTGAATGTTATGTGTATTAAATTGTGTGTAGGTCAGTGTACAGTCAACTGTAAGGTCTGTTCCCCTTGCTCACCTTTATTACTTTGTGCAAGACATTCATCTTGTGGCTTGATTAGTCGGACCGTGTTGTAGATTACATTCCTGTCCAAACTCCTCTGCACTCTGGAAGACTTCTCGTAAACCTCCGTCAGATATTTCATGTACCTGTGCTCGGGTTTCATCTTTCTCTTCAGGCGTGGGTTCCACCTCGACCCTCCGTGCTCTGACAGGGCTTTGAGCAGAGGGGAGAAGATGCTGCCGAAAGGGTAAGTGAAGTCGCCCAGGTTGTGCAGCGCATTGGAGGCAGCCAGAGAAGATCTAACCAGCGGGCAGCTGCAGGTGACCAGCAGCAGTAAGACAACCGTGCGAAAATAACGAAGGACAGCTGACATCAGCATTTGTTTTTCCATAATAAACAACGAAACCAGTCAAAACTTAGGGAGACTCTCCGCTGAGAGCTCGAGATCAACAGGGCCACGCACGTGCCGCCGCTGATCAACAAGCACAGGTGTTGGCAATCAACTCTATCACTCATATTACTTTATCAGGTAAGAAGACCTGTTACCGGAGAATTTACCACCTCAGGCATGTTATCACAAGGAGTCATCAAAAACAGCAAGAGGCTAGTTTTAAATGATACCATGGTTAAGTTGAATTAATCAATGCTGTGTATCCTGCACCTCTGATTCTCATCACATAGGTACACATGGTAAGCAATTTAGGCACGTTCATGTAAAACTCTAAATAATAAAAGTAGCCTTGTTTCCGGCTATAGTCACAATAAGATAATAAGATTTAAAGAGCACAATCACAAAAAAAACAAAGAAGTGAAGAAAATTAAAACACATTTTCTCCTTTTATCTTCTCTTTTTTCCCCTTAGTTTAGATGCACAGCAGTATGCATGATAATCCCACATGCCATGGCCTTCAAAAACAGATTTTTGCGCTTTTATTTTGAAGACACATCCTCCCAACATCCGGTGCTTTTTCGAGTCAGTTTAACTTTACACCAATAAAGTAGTTATATTACTATAATATTAGTTATATTGGCCGATTGTATTTCCACAAAAAACATAACCCTCTTTGTTAGCTGTTAAAGGAACTTTTAGAGGTATCAACCGACAATTTGAAGTTGTAAAAGAAAAGTAACATTGGTGAGTTACTGATTGTTGGGAGTAGCTAGCGATCTAATACAGTAAGTTAAGGTTTAACGTTATATTTATATAAACTGCACTGACATAAAGTAGTGTAGTTAGGTTAATGAGTTTCATTTTGAGTTATTTAATCAGAGGCTAGATAATGTCAACTAACAGCTAGCTAATTTAAATCTTGAAACTTGACAGTTAATGCTAAGGGTCTAACTGGCTAGCCTTAGCCAAAGCTGCTAACTGGTGTTAGCCGTGTGTAATATGTATGTTAGCTAATTCTTAAATTAATTTACAGTATTAACTTACAGCTTTGTAAAAAATAAACTAGTGTATTGCTATTGGGGTTCATTTTGGTCCTAGGGTAATGATTTCCCACCAGATGTGCAGGGTTGGCTCACAAGCAGGTAACAATAACTTTATAGGCTCAAAACAAATACACAACATATCACAACCTTGATAAATTGTACTGTATCAATTTCTCAAACAAAATCAAAGCAACATGGACCAATATCCGCTCATGTTTGATCACTGGTTTGTTCTGCCAACTCCTGAGAGTAATATCTGGGTCTCTTTAGCTTGCCGAATGTTTAGTTCTTTTCACCAGTCACTTAATATACATGGTGTGCCTGGAATTTCTGCATTGGAGGTAGTATTAGTAGAGTATTGTCTATACGGTGTATGTAAAAAGAACAATTTCAACACTTCCATAGACAAGTGAAGGTGTGATTTCTGTTTTGTCGGGTTTGTGACAGATGATGAAGTTGCCACTAATGTAGTCAGTGGCACTCCCTCCTCTGCTAATAGTCGTATCTATGTTCAAAGTGAGACAGAAAAACTGAGCCTCTGGAGGAGACTTTCAAAATACGCAGAGCACACAAAATTAATGTTTTAAAACTCAGCTGTTATCTGTCATCTTGTCCTTGGGGCTTGGCATGTATACATACATTTATTGTAATGAACAAGTCACTACTATATTATATATAATCAAGTGTTAATAAAGTGTGTTAGCTTGACACTACAGAGGCGAGAGGTCAAATGTGACAATGTGCAAATGACAGTGTGCTTGCAATATTTTGTTTTTGCAAACTATATCATCAGCATTGTGGTTTCATGTGTACATTTAAGAGGTGTGGTAAGTTGTGTTCTTCACCTCTGGGTTTGCAGACCAGACAGCACTTTGTAGAACTAATTGTACTGCCAAATGTACTGGAAGTTACAAACTAACTACTTGAGCTTCACTAAACAGTGTTATTGTACACACCTTGTTTTGCTTATCTTTGGCAGTTTGCACAGTATGTACTGAGAAGCACACACTTCTGCATTGTTCCACTTGGTTGGAAGTAGGGCACAGTAACAACTTGTTAACTTAGTTATCAACTTTCAGTGTAATCCTATCATGATGATATGTTACCATTTGACACAATTTTGTTGTCTAAATAAATGATCATGCTTAAAAACTAATAAAAGACATCATTTCATTTTTTATTTAAGAGGTTTGTCTGATGTTAAGGCACAGTGTTTGCTGCAGTGAACATCAGTTTGTTTATTTTGTGTACATTCAATCAATTCAATATCAGTTGGAAAACAATATTCTTACTAATATCATCATGACATTAATTTCAACCATTTTCAGCCAGTTTTATTGACTGCACATATAAAACTAACCCTTTTTTCTCAAGCTCATATTACACATTATCTTACTTGATAACCAATATCAACATGGACCAGTTAGAATTACCATTATAGGTCTTCTCACCCAATGAAAAAGTAATATCACTCAAGTGAAAAACTAAAATAAACCTCTATGCTCGACTACTTACAGTGACCATTTAAACTGTAATGATACTATTAGCAAGCCCCGCCCTCTACTGGCCTGAAATGTGAAGAGCAAATAAAGGGACACAACATTTCCCATCATCTGTTTAAATCATCTAAAATAAAATAAACTAAAAAACATGTAATGTGATTTGATTTAGAGGTACTGACTCAAAATATAGAAATGACCGGAAACAGACGGTCTGTTCGGCAACCATCGAAAAACAAATCAACCAAGATAGTACAATAACATCTTGTCAGCTAAAGCAATGCTCGTGTTGTGACGTGGAAATAGCTGTAATTGGCCCTCATGTTGTGCCCACTCTATTTGCATGTACTATAATGACTTTGCTGCCTTACTTTGTTTTAAAACACCACACCAGCAAAGTACCTCCATAATCATGCATATAGCTTTTTTGCACAGTGGTAGAGTTGGATAACATTACCATTGATTTAATATTGATTGGTTGTTGATTGATTTGAGGGGACGAACCATCTTGTTGATCATGTGGGTTTCCTGTGATACTGTCCACGTGACAAGTTTAAAATTTTTCGCCCCACTGCTTGCAAGGTTCTAAAAATAGTAAAATTATGTTGTTTGTGCCATCCAACACTTTCATATTATGAAGGGTAATTGTAGCCTTTAGCGACCACTAGCTGGGCTTTAAACTTAGGTTGTAGCTGTGTCTCAGTTGCACACCATGTACTAATACTAAATTGAGGTACTTTTCCATTTTGCACTGACAGGAAATGATACAAGACCTGGAGCACACCACAGTATTGTTGGACAATCTTTGAAGTTTGCACATTTTGTCTGAGGCATTAAAAGAAGAGACATAGGAAGCCATATGTGGAAGCTTTCCTTTTATGATCATCCAGTTTTCGTGCAGTTTTAAAGAAAAGTTTTATGGTGGGATTTAGCACATGATGCAGTCTGCTATGTTGAATAGTTGTGAGTGCAGCTGTCCTGTGTCGGGGTCATTATGCAAACAGCTTCTTTTCCAGATAACAAGACAAAGGACATTGTTCTGGCACTGTTTTGCTTGTGGCCTCATTGTCTGAGCTCCAACTCTTTTCATTTTCGTATTTGGGGATTGTTTTTCTCTGGGTCAGTTAAGGATAAAAATAGTGTTTTAGTGTTGTGTAGTGAGTTTAGTGCTGTTTTCAAACATGTCTGATCTGGGGAAAGAATGTGATTAATTCATAAATTCATGACAACATGAACATTTAAATGCTTTTGAGGAGGTTGTTGGTTTTCCACTTAAGGTTTATTTCTTTACCATATACATTAGATGCAACCCTACAATTTAATCTTTGGCTTCTTTTTTGCCGTTGAGAGAAATCATGTCAAACTTGTATTTGGCTGAAATCCTTTATAATCAATACTACAATGATTGATTACTATGGGGTATTGTGGCCATGGCCTAGTATGTCCTCCTTATGACTTCTTTTAGCACATCAGTCCAGAGAATGAAGCCCATGTTGTCCCATAAAAGGAGGCCTTTCTCATCCATTGCAGCTCAAGTTCACAACGAGATTGATAAAGGAGACATTCCACCACCCCGGCTAGTTGCCTGCTTTGCATAACTGGTCTCACAACGGTCCCCTGTGCTTTTACTGAAGTTGAGCGGTAGCTTTTTCAAACAGTATCTTTTTTCTGCACTCTGTTTGCTTTGAGGAACTTTAACTGATATAATTATGATCATGATCAGATCACACCAGTGTTGATAGCAACTGTTTCCCAGGTGTGGTCTGTTTTCATATTTCCTCATACTCTGAAGTCATGAATCAAGAGGTAACTTCCAAAGATTTATTACACATTAGGTAATGAAGATATATGTATGACTATCACTGATTGTTGGTGTTAGTAAGAAAAATAAATTATGGGTTCAAAATACCATATTCACTGTTAATACATAGAGTTCAACTAAAAAAAAGAGATGATTAAATTATAAATACCATTCATAAATAGTACATCCAACAGTGATACACTGTACAAGAGAGCTAAAGCCTGCAACAGGTACTAGTAGACTACACATTTATAATTCAGATATAGACTTTAAGTGATCTAAGGGAGAATCAACATTGGCTTAAGTTGTTTTATATTAACATAATATACAAACTAATACAGTATGATCTCTTACGATTTTAATATTGTCCATCTCACAGCTTCTTTTGTGATCCATGTCATTCTCACCAGTCATGAGCAAACTTGGTTGTTGTCTTTTGTTTCTTCCCCATGTGAGGCTGGAACAGTTTACTAATTGTGTTGAAGCCTTTCGGCTGCTCTCTGTATTCTCCGTCCTCTGTCTTCTCCCTGTACCCGCTCTGCTGCAGTCCTCCCAAAAGTGCTCTGACCTCAGCTGACACGCCTTTGCCCAGGTAGTGGAAGGCCTTCTTGCCATCGTTATCTCTTTCATTTACACTGGCTCCATAACTTTGCACGAGCAAAACCATTACTTCATTGTGACCGTGTATGGCTGCGATGTGCAAAGGCGTGTATCCGCCGTGTGCTTTGCTGTTGATGTTAACGCAAGTGCCTCTTCTCCTGGAGATATCCATGAGCTTGTGTATCATCTCGCTGTTGCCGTCCTTGGCAGCCCAGTGCAGTGCCGTGAAACCTGACATGAAGTCTTTCTTCTGTGCTAACCGAGTGTCCTGCAGCAGCAAACCATAGATGTGTCCCCACAGTCCAGCAGCACACTTTACCAACCACTCATGGGCTAATGGCTCCAGAGGCACAGACTCTGAGTACTTTGCATCATCTCCCTGTCTTGTGGTCTTGTTTTGGGGCCTCACCTGGGGAAATCCTGGGGGTTGCACGCCCTCTGTATGTCTGTTTTTCCAACATTGGGAGTCACTTAGTGCATCCTTCTTGCAAGCTGGAGAGCTCAGAGCTGGCATTGACGGTGCAGAAACTTTGGTTACCAGCGTGATTGGTTGGTGTGGAGTTTTCTGCTGATGCACATGGGACAGTAATCCCTCCTGTGGTACAGAGTCTCTCGGTGGGGATTTCACTGCTATGACAGCGAACACAGCTCCAGATTTCCTCGCCCTGCTCGCCTGATCTCCGGAGATATTCAGGACTTTCACAGTTGCTGTGTCCGCACTACTAATGTTTCTTGATAACGGCCTCCTTTCCTGCAAACTCCCCGCAGACGTATATTTGGCATTGTCATTTATGTTTGAGGGATAGGACATATTATTGTTATCAATGTCAGAGTAAACCATCCTGGCCGACTCGGCTCGCCGAGGAGATGTGTACGAAAAGCTCGTGTTTTGGCTCGAGAAACTGTCATCCATCTGCGTTTTCTGCGAGGCATCCTGCGCCACCTCTTTAACAAAGTCCTGATACCTTTTCTTCACAACTACAAACTTCACCTCGTCGATCTGCTTGACCACAGCGACGCTGTTCACCAACTTCTTGAAAAGGTCCCTATTGTGCTGCTTTTCCGCGGGATCACTGCAGCTGATTTGACTCCTGAAATTGTTCAGCAGCTCCGCGTTCTTCACTTTGCCTCCGTGCTCCAGTAAAAAAGACAAAATAGATTCTTGGGTCAAAGCCATTTTGTCCTGCCGGGGTTAAAAATGTGAGAAGATAGAACAGATAGTTGAAACAAAGCTCGAAGAGATGATCCTCCCCGCTCTCCGTGCTCCTCTCTCTGTAGTCCTCCACCAACCTGCTGCTTCCGGCGCCTCTCCAAATAAAATGATCCGTTTTTTATTAAGGCCCCTATCATTACAGGCTGTGGGGGGGGGGGGGGGCAATGCAGACTGAATCGTGATTAGTGGATCAGCATCAAAGCTGCAAAACAAAAAGGCTTAATTGTATTTTTTATTTGTATTTTCTGGATGTTTACATGTAGAGATAAAAAAAATGGCCATATAAAAACAAATCTGTCAAATGTTATAAAATTATACTAGAGTAGAGCTAGGCTATATTTGTATGTTTATTATATCTTGGGTTTATTTTAATACAGCAACTTAATTTTCTATGGTGCATTTAAATTTAATACATTTTGTTATTTAATCAATATTGTGTAATGGATATTCTAAATCTTTAAAAACAGTAAGCCTATGTTGAATCCCTTGTGACCTATGATATAAGGTCGCCAAACACATTCAAACACAGCAATGATAAGTTTATATGAATGATATAAAATGGGTCCCAACAAGATCTTGACAATGTTCTGGAAAAGAAAATGTAATTCAGTGCATGTCTGCCTTTGTAGCCTGTCCATACTGCAGTGGTGCAAAAAATACAGAGATTCTTTTCTTATGTAAAAGAAGCAAAACCTCAATGTTACAATACTTCATTCAGTCCTGCAGATTGTTAGATAAGTATTACTAATGGATGTAGCTTGTACAGTGAAGCTAAATATATAATAACGTTATATAATGTTGGGTAGCTTCACATTTTATATGTATATGTATTTAGAGAAGTCAAGATAAAGCAGCAATTTAATGGAAGTAATATTGTATAGTAGGCTACAAGGAGGCCTATCTACTTACTGTTATTTCCCAGCACAGCCAGATTGTGCAGTGCAGTTCCTCTGTCATCGGAATTGCGTTGCTAGGAGACAGCTGGTGTCCAAGTGATCCATCCAACTGTTGAATGAACTTGGACCCACTTGAAATGCGAAATTACATTTGTTGTCGGACTCGTGAAAACCCTTGCATGGACAGTGGCTCTTTATACAGTTTCAAAAAACAATCTGAACTGATAATGGAGAGAAGCTGTTACAAATGAATAGTACGAACTACAGCCTACTATTTCTGTGATAGCTTGTCGTTTCCCTTGACAACAGCTACAAACACGGGGCCTGTCTGTCGAAGCAGTTATCTGAATAATGCCTGAGTTTAAAAAAAAACAAAACAACTAATGGAGCTTGCACTAAACTCCTTCAGACTTTTAGAGTACAGGCTGGGGTAGAGCTGTTGTAATGTCGCCCTCCAGCACCGAGGGGGTGTTGCCTCCAAGTGGCCATATTGAAAGAAGTGCGAGTCTGTCCCTGTTAGATGTGGAGAGCAGGTCTGGCAGAAGACAGATAATTCCTACACACAGCCACTTCTGACGATGGCGGCCAATGAGGTAGATGTTTTCGCAGTGAGTATGATGATCTACTGTCTGCGGGCCTGCAGTGACTAATGATGCGTCGTCTTCAGAGTAGAAATAGGAATTAAACTAGCTAACATAACATTCAGGTGTGTGTGAGAGAGCAAGGTGATGGTAATGAGATGTGTGCCGAGAATGCAGCAGGATGGTTGCGGTGTTGTTGAGGAAGCTTGTTATGTCTAATGTTCATCTGGATAAAGGCGGATTTTCAGCTACAGCTATAATTCAGTAGAAATGATGCGTCGTCGCCCAGTGGAGACATGCAGGGGGAAAAAAGCGCACTCCAGCATCCAACTGTGCACGAATCAACACTTCGCTGTCTACCGTGTCAACACACCTCTGACAGGTGTACGCGGGTGCTGAATTGACAGGATGAAGGGACCGAGCATTTGAATGCAACACAGGACAGCAGGCAGTACGAGACTAGGTTAAGAGGATAAACATATAAGTAGCAGCCTCTTCAAGGGGTAGCTAGCTCCTCAAGATTCAGCAACGCGTTGCTCAGAGAAAATATATATGTATCAGCCAAACGTGTAAATCGTGGTAATGTGTTTATTAAAAAGACATCATAGGTTATGGGATGTGCCTGGTATCTAGTCTCTTGTTTATATGTTGCACTGCAAATGATGGAAGACTTTGTTAAGCTAAGGTAGTGTGTGTGTTTATCTAACTGTGAAGGGGAGTTATGGGTACCAGGGCAGCCAGCAGCTTGGATATCCTCCCACCCTGTGAAATAACCTCTAGATAAAGAGCTCTTTGTGTGTGTGTGTGTGTGTGTGTGTGTGTGTGTGTGTGTGAAGAGAGAGGGACAGAAACGGATGATTGTTGTATTGAACACATCCTGGTCCTCATGTTGAGCCTTTTGCAAGATGCCAGTATCCCAGGGTGGATCTGGTATAGGAGGAATGAACCATCTCCCAGCCTATACAGCCAGAGCAAAATACATTCTATATAGTGTGCATTATTATATACAGATTTAAATGCCTTAATGTATTTTCAGTGTTATATTAATGAGTATGGAAAGTATAGACAGCATGATGGTTGTGGAATCTGTGCAGTGAGTTTAACCATATTATTATTAGATTGAATCAAGTCTCAGTCTCGAAACATGCAATTGTCAATTCAGTCGTTCAACAAAAGAAAATCAATAATAATACTATTTTGATAACCAGTCATTTATCAAGCAGAAGGGCCAATTTTTCTCAAATTCGATGCTTGTATTTCTGTTTAAATAATTGTAGATTAAATGTTTTGGTTTTGTACAGTTGGTTGAGAAAAACAAGCTATTTGAAGAGCAAACCTTTCTGTCATTTAATAGAGTAAATGATTAATCTGTTAATCGAAAAAATAATTGACAGACTAATCGATGAAAATATTTGTTAGTTTCAGCCCTAAATAAAAGCATACTTATAACCACAAACCATTATTGTCTGCAGCATCTAAGGTATTAGCACATTATAGTTATACTAAAGCTTCATAATACAGACAAGAAACACGATGTAAAGTACGACATCAATGCTGCACAACTCAAATGATTCTCTTAGCTTTTTGTTGTCAGATTTGCGTCTCTTTAGCGGAGGAATTTGGTTTGTGATATTGAGACAGAACCTTTTTATAGGTCGGACTATTCAGTGTGTTAAGTGGAAGAGAGAGAGAGATGACCTCATTTGCAAAGAATGCTTTTAAGCTTGAAAGCAGAAATGTGGGGATGGGATCAGACAGAAGGACTTATTTAACCTCACCATTTTATTGATGTTTGTTGTTGTTTCCATGCATGTTCAACGATATGAGGTGAATATGATGAAATATTGCTGAAATGCAAGTAATTTATTCTTATATACTGTATATATATTCATTGTCCTGCCTGTTTCCAAATACCTCAGAATGAAGAAAAGCGAAACCTGGAGCTCGGAGGCCATGTGGGGTTTGACAGCCTTCCAGATCAGTTGGTCAGCAAATCGGTTGCACAAGGATTCAGCTTCAACATCCTCTGTGTAGGTACGTCTGAACCCAGGAGGAGTTCCTAATCCAAAGTTAGTGCTATGAACGTCACGTGCATTATCGTGGAATTTGGAGCACTAATGCCTCATCTAGTCTTTCCCTCATCTCTGTTCACCATGTGCCATTTTCTCTCTTTTTTCAAGGTGAGACCGGGATAGGCAAGTCAACATTAATGAACACTCTTTTCAATACAACATTTGAAAATGAGGAAGCCAGCCACTATGCGAGTGAGGTACAGCTACGCCCACAAACGTATGATCTGCAGGAGAGCAATGTCAACCTCAAGCTGACCACTGTGCACACTGTAGGGTTTGGAGACCAGATCAACAAAGAAGAAAGGTACCGACTCTTGCAGATGTTTGTTTGACTAGTCAGTGTACTATCCAGACTGAAAAATGGAAGAAACTGTCCTGCACAAAGGAAGAGAAATATAGAATGTCATTAAAATGTTACAGAAATCTTCAGTGCTGTTTTGACACTGATCTTTAACAGAGCTAGCTATAGAAATTTCTCTTGGTTAGATCAGCTCCAGCTATTCATCATTTCCCCCCTCTTGCTCTGCTACTCCAGCCAACACACTTACACAGTACGGAATTGAGGAAGAGATCTGGCCTGTTTCTGGCATGTGAACTGTGAGGGAAGAAAGGGAATATGGGAACGACTGGTTGAACTAATGCAATCTCAATAGACATTTGAGTGCTCCAACAGCAGGGAGTAAAAAAAGCTGCATTCTTTGGCAGCATGACTGTAGCTGCAGAGTTTGTAACTAGGATACTAACATGTCTCTCAAACAACAAGGAAAACGATGTACAGTTTAATGTTCATACATGTAAGGATGAAATAATGACGCTCATCTTTTATGTCTGAACTGTCTTTCTGTGCAGCTATAAACCCATTCTTGAGTATATTGATGCCCAGTTTGAAAAGTACCTTGAAGAGGAGTTAAAAATAAAACGCTCCTTGTTTAACTGCCACGACACAAGAATCCACATCTGCCTGTATTTCATCGCTCCCACCGGACACTCCCTGAAGTCACTTGATCTCGTCACAATGAAGAAACTGGACAGCAAGGTGACCGCAGAATCTGGTCACTGTGTATTTCAGCAGTTAATGTCGCTTGCTCCTCAGTCTGTCACTCACATTGTGTTTTTCCTTGCAGGTGAACATCATCCCTGTCATTGCAAAGGCAGACACGGTATCCAAGAGTGAACTGGACAAATTAAAGATCAAGATTATGAGTGAGCTGGTCAGTAATGGGGTGCAGATTTATCAGTTCCCTACAGAGGATGAAGCTGTTGCAGAGATCAACTCCTCCATGAATGTGAGTCCTAGAAACACACAGACACACAAACATAATACAATACATGTACCCTGTGTATTTTACAAGAAAATATGCATTCTCACTTTCTCCCACTGTATTCTTATGAAGCCTCCACCCATCTTTTGGTATTGTAGCACTTAGTGGGGCATTGGGCCATTTTAATTAGTCTGGTTCAGACCTTTGAATTGATCTCAGATGTTTTCAGCAATTCAAATATAATAGAAATACTAGTAATATAGTAGTAATAGTAGAAAGAACTGAAGAAGCACAATATAAGCCACATTTTGAATCCATAGTTTATACATATATTTAGAAGCATGCTGTGATAGCAGAATGAGATCCAGGTTTTGACCACAGTATTGTTATTTTTAACCATATTTTTTCAAACATATTGTAACAAAATCAGTACTATATGTTACAGACTCATCTTCCCTTTGCTGTGGTTGGAAGTGTAGAAGATGTTAAAGTAGGAAATAAGATGGTGAAAGCACGGCTGTACCCCTGGGGATCAGTACAGGGTGAGTCCACTGAATTGATTTGACATGCATCATAAAAGTAGTCAGATGCCTGCTGCCGCGCTGTTATTAGTTTTTCAGTTCAGATATCAACATGATTCTCTGTTGTTATGAGCACAGTAAGCACTGAGTTGTCATTTAAGATTTTCAGTAAGTGCTAAAGGTTAAATGACCAAGCTTCTTGTTTTTTTTTTCCAGTGGAGAACGAAAACCATTGTGATTTTGTGAAGCTGAGGGAGATGCTACTGCGTGTGAACATGGAGGATCTCCGAGAGCAAACACACGCTCGACACTATGAACTCTACCGTCGCTGCAAGCTGGAAGAGATGGGCTTCAAGGACACAGACCCGGACAGCCAGTCGTTCAGGTGAAATTAGGGACAGCAGTGATGTAATGCATCTGGACTACTTACTTCAGTGAAACTGCCTAAAAAAACCTTGCTCTCTTATGATGTTAAGACTGCACTGATAAATGACTTTATGTTACTTGATAAACATAAATGATTTGGTGAGACGTAAATGAATGAATCCCATCTGAACACTATACAGATGGGATTGATTTCTCCAGGGAACTTTGTGTATCTGTGATACAAAATGCTCTGACAGACTTGCTGTCTATCATGTGTTTTGTTTCATATCATAAAACACACCAGCACACAGACCCCCACCCTGGACCAAATTCTCTTCTGGACATACATGGACACATCCATCTCATTATTATACAAGTGTGAGGAAAATTGGAAATGTGATGAGGAAAAATGGGAAATGTCAGGTGTGGAAAAAAGGGATTAGATAAATACATTAAACATGTACTAAGGCCAAAACAAATAGGAAAACTAAGGAGTTGAAAATGAAAGGAGTGAAAGATAAATAGAAGAGTAAAATAAACAAAATTCAATTTTTTTTAGCTTTAACTTATAGTAGATAAAGGAAAAATAACGAATGGAAAAGTGTAAAGCTTTATGTGTCTGTTTAGACTCTAATTATTTAACTAACAGTATAATTAATTGATGTATTTGGTTATATTTTTGACTCATCTGAACCTTTTAGTGCCTTCATAAATTAATCTAGAGATTAGACACTGCCATCTCACCTAATGCTGGGGAGAAACTGCAGTAAGTCCAGTTCCTGTGTTCATGAAATGACAGACGATATGTTTGTTGTTGTATCTCAGGATTAGGTTAACCAGCTATTTATAAATCCATGTTTGTAAAGTCCTTCAAACAAGCGATTCACTAAATCAGGTTGCATCATTTGAACTTAACGAATATCTCAGCTAATGAAGACTTTAGTAATGTGTTAATCAGTTACTAGCATCTGTAGTGCTGTCCAATCAAAAGCAATCTACTATTTAAACAGGAAGTCACTGTAGCGTCACAAACTGTAAAATAACCTCCAGATATATGCTAACAGTTTTAGGGTCCAAGTGATTTATTAAACCTAATCGACAATCCTTTGTAAATGAAGGTATGACTTTTTAAAATGTAAATATGCATACTTGCAGAAATATGTGTTTCAGAGTTAATAGTATTTATTTATTTTAAGGAAAAATCTTAGTGGAAAATATCAATTATGCAACCTAGTCACCTTATTCGATCATTTAGTCTAATGTTGTTAGCATAACGTTTTGTAATTTGAGGTATATTGTTTTATTTTTGTGATATGTAACTTAAAATATTCCCAGTTGACATCATTAGTCTGTAAATATTTAGTGAATACTAAACTCTACACAAGAACTAGTTTGTGTGGCACAACGCATTTGAATTTTGTGATGCATTTATCACCACCTAGTAAAGATTTATGTTAAAACTAAGCTGAGTTTGAACTTATAAACAGCTGGAGCAACCAGCTCCTGGATACTAATCCTGTCCAAACAGGGCATTAGACTGAGTTTAACATTGCTTTTACGCTGATCTTCAGCCTTCAGGAGACGTACGAAGCCAAGAGGAAGGAGTTCCTCGTGGATCTGCAGCGCAAAGAGGAAGAAATGAGACAGATGTTTGTCAACAAAGTGAAGGAGACAGAAGCAGAGCTGAAAGAAAAGGAAAAAGAGGTGAGGATTGACATCATCATAAAATAACCACTCATTGAAAATACACCATATTTGGTTTGTCTCACATTGTGCCCTGCCCCATCATCATCATCATCATCTCTAGCTTCATGAGAGGTTTGAGCAGCTCAAGCGGATGCATCAGGACGAGAAGAAGAATCTGGAGGAGAAAAGACGAGAACTGGAGGAGGAGATGAATGCCTTCAATAGAAGAAAGGTTGCAGCTGAGACGCTGATGGGACAGGCACTTCAAGGCTGCTCACAACCATTCAAGAAGGACAAGGACAAGAAGAAGTAAGTCTGCTTTTCTGTATGCATTTGATTTGTATTGCTGCTTAAGTGATTTCTTTCATACACCATGGTTGTCAGAGCAAGCATTAATGTCACTAAATGGTAAAAACACTAAGATCTCTCAAGCTATTCAGGGATAATTGGCTAAATGTCACACATGCATTATATTCACACGTGTATTCTCTAAGCCAGTCTATGTGGAGCTGATTGGACAGAGGGGGGAGGCGTACAATGTGATTAATGAGATTGTGTTATCTTCCCAGAAGCCATGTTGGCTCAGAAACTGATACAGGGACAGATTCAGACTGACACTGTGTGCCCAGACATAGTAGGAAGGGTCACAGCTTGCATGACGCAGCCTGATGCTTATTTCTCTGCGGGCTGACCTGCCAGACTGTATCTCAGGCAGGGGCACTTCTGTTTACATTCGACCGGTCTCACCGATGCTAACGCCATGTGCAACGCAGATGATACTCAGGCATCCCACATAGAACCTTAATAATTTCTGCAGGTGGAAACATTTTATGTCAGGATCGATTATGTATGCTCAAAATGTACATACACAGTTTGAAGCTCAAGATTAGCATTGAATAGGTGTCTTAATAATTAGTAAAATAGAAACAAATGTGATGAAATGAAAGTCTAGTTCCCTCAAAGATGTTCACTATTAATGGCAGCTTGTACTGGCTTCAATGCCCTGCCGTGTGGGTGAAAATGTTAAGAGTACCAAAGGCATTAACCCAGATTTCAACAGGTTTCTACTGTATGTTTGCCTCTAAAATACTGTAGCTGATAATCCCTCTGGTTATGCTGTATGACCCGGTTTTAGAAAAAGCAGTAAATACCAAAACAGTAAACTGAAGTCTCCATGAATGGAGATTCTCTGAACTTCTCTGTCAACACACAGCATTACTGACAGAAAAAGTTGATTTTTATATGAAACCATTTTTAGTGGTACAGTCATGGTTGGTTAGCTGTGCCTTAGACATGGTGTCAGTGCTATGTGTCTTATTGGATATGACCTTAAAGACCGTTTAAACCCTTGATTTGAGTGATCAGACAAATTTGGTTTTAATCTGATTTCAGTCCACCTATGAATGTGGCCTAAATCTGATTTGGAGATATTTGTTTCCATGAGGTTTTTTTAAACAATCTGATTTAACTGTTAAAATGTCAGGGCTGCCAGTCTGACTCTGAACTTAGCCTAAAATGTAGACTTACAACCCAAACACTGTTCCCATTTCATTCATTCATTCCTTTGATTTCTGCCATACCTCAAATCCTCCATTTTTTCTTTTTTCCATATTTTGTCTTATATTTCTTTCCCCCTTTCAGTTGATTTATGGATCAAACATCCAGGGAAACCAGGAATGTGTCTGCCATCTGCATGGGAAAAAGAGACTGTCATATCTGACATTACTTCCTGACACTGTATGTGTGGACATAGTGTCACTGTGACTATGCACATATGTCAGCCTGAATAATGTGATGGCTATAAGCCACTGTGTACTTATGGATCAAAAAGGTAGCTTTGCTCAGTGTATTTAATTTGTCCCTAATGCTGACTCTGCAAGACACACAATCCACGGACTGTTTTCATAACATGTAGCGTGTGTTGTTTTATGTTCTTGCCATGAATGTGTGTTCATCTCCTGTTGTAATTTAAAGTCTCTGTTTCTCAGTGAGACACTGACAAACTTAATGGAAACAGATCAGGAAACTTTCAGCTACTGACTTAATTAAACTGATGTGAGTTATGTTATGCATTAACATGGAGTAAGCATTTGTGTGTATGTATACATGCAGTTGAATGGTCTCTAGTAGAGTTTTTTTAATACAGAATGTCTAATAATGCACATAAAATATTGATAATTGTTTTTTTAATTGTTGGTAGTTTGAGCTAAGATAATTTAACACTATTCTATGCAAAGTTAGTGAGTCTGGAATTGAGTCAAATATTTTGCCTTCATTTATATTCAAATAAATAATGACAATGGAAAACCGAAGAAAGCATCAGTTCATCTGTTGGTCAGCTGAACCCGTTCCCCTTAAATTCTCTCAGTTCTCTGGGACTTCCCATCACATCAGTCATTTGTATGATTCAGAGCATTTCATATTTCACACGTTTTCATCATGACATACTAAATGTATACACACACACACACACACACACACACACCACATGGTTTTCTGATTTTGATTGGTTAGTGTTAAAGTTTCAGTTTTATTTTTACCTTCAGTCAGTGGCAGCAAACAGGTCAAATTAGAATCAGGTTTATTGCCAAGTAGGTTTACACATACAAGAAATTTGCGTTGGTATATTGGTGCATAACAATAAACATAGTAAGTAGAAAATATAAAGAAAGATACAAACAAGTACTGTAAATAACAAAATGCTTATTAAACTTCATTATCATTTGCACTAAATGTTATTTCATATCATGTTGAGGCTTGTTCAGATAAATGACATGGTTTTTCTTTCCTTTTCATAGCTTCTTTAGTCTTCCATCTGCGTGCTCCCTAACCTCAGGACGGAATTTGAATTAGAAGACTTTCTACCACATCAAAAGATCACAGACTAACAATCAAGTGTTATTTTTACAATGTGAAATAACATTTTTATAGAAATGCACTTAACATCCCTGGAAGTGAGTCAGCCTGAAGTCTTCCATGTCTACTAAACTCTCCTTTAAGCTTTTCAGCAGTGCTCTGTAGCATGGTCTCTGCATGGCTCCTAACATTCATTCCTAAAAGTATTAAAAGATCTTCATTGCCAAAATCTCAGTTTTTGTAATAAATGTGCTACTGTCTGTCATCTGCCATGTTATGCTTGTAGTTTTTGACTGATGACAATTTACACTGTGAAATATATATTATAAAGTGACATGGTATTGCTGTTAAATGTACGGATTGAACATTATATTATGATTTATAAGCACTTTACAACAGTCATAGTACAAATACTATCTTTAATCACTGTAAAATACTAACATGTCAGCCCTTAATTATGTTGTGTCAAAAGATAGAAGTAGAAGTATTTTATAGTTTTAAACTGCAAAAACTATATACTGTTGTTACATGAAAAAAACCTGGATATATATAAATTCAGGACTAGATCTCTTAATGTTAGTCGATCTATATGGTGGGTCTGTGTGGGCCCGCTTGCATATTTGTATATCCTGATGTAATAAAGAGTTACTTTATTGAAAACGTGCTTTGTTCTCTCCATAATTGCACTTTTAGACTGTGGGAAACTGTGTTCTCAGCAGGTTCAGGTTCCTTCCAGACTGTTCCAGAAACCTGCCAGTAGGCGTCCACTTAGAAAGAAGAGACAGCATATTGTGATAATAGTCTGGCCTATAGTCTGTAGTCTGGCCTATGAAAACAATCGGTATATGACATTTTAAGAAATCCTGACGTTTTCCAGAAGTCACTAACGCTTTTGCTGTTTTCTCTGTTATTCCTCCTCTACTGTAATGTTGTATACCTTTTCTTGGCCTGTATTTTATTGAACACACACTGTGATTACCTGTGTCAATTCATATGTATCTATTGTGCAGCTTTATTGTTTGAAATAAACGGGATTTAGTGTATAAGTTTAATATAATTGTATTGCCAATATAATAAAAGAGACACAGTAGGTCACAGTTTTCAGTCATGTCCCGCCTCCCCAACTGCGATTGGCCCGCCAACCTGTAAAGGGCGGGACTTAATTGTGACTGGCTGGAAATATATCCAATTGAGATTTAGAACCAGGAATGTCATCCGTCGATGACCAATGAAAGCTCACCATGTTTGGGCATGGGCTTGGTTTTATGCCTGCATTAAAGCCTAAACTGTCCTTTTCCCCGTCGCCTTACGCCAAGGGTAGGGGGTGTGCATAGGCAGAAATTAACCTATGCTTAAAACTTTCTTTAGTGAAAGTTCATACTTACACTCTTTTGCGTTTTAAACCTCTTTTCACTCGCTTATTTAAAGCACGCAGAGGTTTTTTTACCACAGTTGAGTAACTTGATCCAAGGTAAGTTAACCAATCTTCCTTCTAACTCTAACTTGTATCATGTTAACTAACCATATGTTTAAGTAAAAGTGATATTTGGGGGCTTTAAAACCTTAAACCGCGTTGTTATGTGGCTGTCCGTAGCTTAAAAGAAACTAAATTAATGCTATGAACATTGAACATGGATGTGTCGCTAGCAGTTATGTTAGCGTTAGCGGCTGTAGCTAATGGTTACATCGTTAACGTCGGATTAGTTTGTCATTTCCCTTTCACCTTCATAAAGCACAACGTTAAATTGATTTAATGCCCGTAGTGTCGTGTCTCATAGTTTTAGCCACAGTTTTAGGGTTTAAACTTGGGTTTGTTGTTGTCATCCGGCTCTGTGTTAGCTAGCTCTCCATTGGTGTGTATGGCAGGGACATGTCCCGACATGTCGAAGGTCCTACCCTGCCACAAACAAGGCCTGATCCTTTGATATAAAGCCTAATGTTGTGCCCAGACTGACAAAACTGTTTCCAAAACAGAGTGAATCGTATCTCTTAGGAAAGTCGTATTTACCTAAATGTGAGAAAATGCTATTGTGAGAAACGTTGACATGTCCCTGTTAATATATATACATGTTGTACCCTCACCCCCCCAGTCTAGTCCAGTTGAGTCCAGTTCAATGACAGGTGTTAGGGGAAGGCTTGTTACTTGATAACTTTGGAATAAATTTGGAAACGCTCCCATGCCTCAGATAACGTCACTCCTGAGCAATACATAACTCCCATAATTCAGATCCAGTCTTATTAGTAAATTACATTAATTTTACATGCTGAGCTGTGCCTAACCATTTTCTTATTGAAGTGCAGCTGTTGTATCTAAAATAAACCAACCATTTGGAAAATGTAACACCAACTGTAACAAAAAGATTGCTATTAGCTGTATATTGGGTCTGTATGTTGTATAATAACATCTGTTAGATTTAATTCAGGATTATTTTATATATATATTTACCCCTATTGGGCTATATAATTTACATTGGAGAGTAGACGTGTTGAAGAAGGAGATTTATTGGCTATCATAAAAGGCTAGATAGTGTGGGATTTGGTTTAATATTGTGTTACTGTTGTCTTGTTCTGGTCTTTGTTCACAGATGCAAAAACAAATGTGTTTTAGTTTGAGTCAGTATAATTCAGCTCTATTTCCCTATACGAACAGATGATTGACACAGTAACAGGAACTGGAGCACAGCCCTTTGCAGTTCAGCTGAAGGCCCTGACGGATCTGGAGGGCCGATACCAACCAAAGCTGAGCGGCTTGAGGCTCATTGAGGGCTCCCAGGACAATGGCCTCAGGATGACCACCAGACTGAGGGAGCTGGAGGTGAAGGACCTGCTCTCTCTGACCAGGTTCTTTGGTTTCAGCTCAGAGACCTTCTCACTGGCAATCAGCTTGCTAGATCGATTCCTCTCTGTAATGAAGGTTTGTAAATACATTCATGCCTGAAGTCAATCTAGTTGGCTAAAAATAATAATGGTTGTTTTCTAATCTAAATTCCTCTCCCTGTCCTCCACAGATTCAACCAAAGCACCTGTCCTGTGTGGGCCTGTGCTGCTTCTACATTGCCGTGAAGTCCGCAGAAGAGGAGAAGAACGTGCCTCTGGCCAACGACCTGATCCGCATCAGTCAGAATCGCTTTACAGTGTCTGACATGATGAGGATGGAGAAGATCATCATGGAGAAGCTCTACTGGAAGGTGAAGGCCCCCACAGCCCTCCGCTTTCTCCGCCTCTTTCACAGCCACATCGAGGAGCAGCTCGACGCTGAGAGGTAAGGACAGACGGTCACATCAACCTGCAGGGCTGAACCATGACTCGCCAAGATTATATTTACTCTACTAAAATGTGTCTTCTCATATTTGGCTTCAAAGAGAATACTAGCCAAAAATATCTTTTTTCAGCCAACAGGCACAGTCCTGTTTGAAATCATGTAGATTTTTAGATGTGTTAAACAAATATGCAAGTCATCTGTTCAAAACATTATCAGTGTCATTATGGTATTGTACTTAGGTTAAAATATATAAATCAATGTTGTTGTCATTTGTGTGTTACTAAATTGACTGAAACAGATTGATGTCTAATCTAGTGAGCTCTGCCTCACATCCATCTTATATATAAGTTGCAATCTTGACACTAAAAGCATTTTCTTTTTACAGCAAGAAGATACTGAGCCTTGAGAGACTGGAGGCTCAGCTGAAAGCCTGTCACTGCTCATTTGTGTTCTCCAAAATAAAGGTAGGTCAAAATAACTGGTCTACCAACATTTTAAAAGAGGGCCTATTTCCAGTTGGCATTACATTGTATTAGACAAATTCCTAATGTGAAAGTGGCATCCAGCAGTTTCACATTGCTAACCTTTTATGTTGCATAGCAATCATTTAGAGTGGTAGGCCATCTGTGTTGAGCATATTCATTTTTTAAATGTTTCCTCTTGTTTTCTATGCCAGTTTTCTTAGACAAACATATTTACTGTTTGCAGTTTTTGTGATTAAGTATCTATACCCCGTTTCTCTGCAGCCATCTCTGCTTGCCATGGCTCTCCTGTGTTTTGAGGCCCAAGAAGAACATGACCCGGAGCACACTGACAAAATACCAGAGGCCCTAAAAAGTCTGCAGCAGCAGCTGAATGTAAGTACCCCTTTTTTATAATCTTAAATATGTGTTCTGCACTGAACAACTCAAAAGTAATAACTTTTTGCTTCAAGTAGTTTTGGTGTAGCTTTGTTTGGTTAGAGCCCAACAATTGCTTAATGTTATATGGGAACTGGTTACCATTGAGATATGCAACAGACACACGGGTGTGTAGCCACAATAACAATTTCTTTTTTTCCACGTTGTTCCTTCTGTGCAGATCAGAGACGGAGACCTGGTTTGTGTGCGGGAGTTGGTTGGAAAATGCCTGGCTGAATATGCCACCACCAAGTGCTCCAGGCCTAACAGCCACAGGCTTCGCTGGACTATTTCGGGAAGAACTGCACGTCAGCTGAAGCACAGCTACTACAAGATCACTCATCTTCCCACCATACCTGAGTCATCTTATTAAACCTAGGGGTGCGAATGGGCAACCTTACATGCAGAGAAAAATGACAACTGTCCCCAAGTTATCTTTGATCTCTGATTGGATGTAACTTTTGGGTGACTTTCTTGCAGTATGGTCACCCACGTATAGCTTGTTGTTTTCCTTACAGATCTTCATCTGTGATGATGGATTTCTTTAAGGAAAAGCTAAAAAATGTTATGGTTTTCCCCAAGTTAGTTAGTTGTCATACACTGATCAAGCACACTATATTCGATCTGCCCCCAATGACAAGGAGTAATGCTTTGTCTACTACCATCCTGCTAAGTTTTACTTTCTTGGTTGAGTTGCTTGCACAAGTGTACAGTATGTTCTTGTTTAAATCCGTATCAAGGTGTTTGGTATTTCCTTTAACGGGTTGCTGGTTTTAAGCAAATAAGTATAGAACCACCTAGGTCCTCAGTCCACCATGTGGAAGAGGAGGGAGAAGGATTTTGTGAACAGCAAAAATGGAACCAAGATATCGGGCCCAAAATCCTTAACTCTCACCCTAGGTTGCTAAACTGTCCTGAATGCACACTCCTACCCAAGGTGACGATCTTTTGTTTATTATTTTGATGTGGCGAGGGAGCTCCGGTTTTCTCCGGTGAAGTGAGGCTAGTGACGATCCCGTCATGTATGGCTAACCATACTGTTTGAGCTGAAATGTCATCAGCAGCTACAGATGAGTTGTTTTCACAGATTCTTGATTTGTGTACACAGAGTGAAGCACCACATGTATTAATTGATTTCAGTTGTCAATTATGCAGAGAACACTAAAAAAAAAGAAAAGTGGAAACTTGTATTGCATTTTCTTTGCCAGTTTCCCTGTCTAGTTTTAAGTTTCTTTTAGTGACAAAAAAAAATGTGTTCTCAAGTGGCTGATTGAATACACCATCTGATTAACCTATGTGCTTGTACCTTTCAATAAAACTTTATTGAAAAGCTATTGCTGTGTGCAATCTTCTCATTATTAAAAGACAACACATCTCACAGGCTTTTTACAGCCAGATAGAACAGTTTCAATCAATTGTTCTGCCTGTATAATGAAAAAAACCAGCCCTTCACAGCCAAGACAAGCCAGATGAAAGGGCTGCTGTGAAAAGTGTCTGTGAAACAATAGTCTTGTAAACCGCCCTGTGTTTTGAGTTCTGAAGGCAAATCTTTGAGTTCTCACAGGAGAGCCAATGAATCCGCTGTTCCTCTGCATGCCATGGATGTCCTCAGTAGTGTTCATTAGGCAGAGTCGACATCTCCAGCATGTAACAGGTTTTTGGCATGACATGGTGGCATTGGTCACTTCTGTAAACTGGAAAAGTCCGGACCCCCACCAGCAAAATTCCCAGAGATCTCTGCACCGCTGAAGTCAAATCCAGGATTCTAGCAAAGAGGAAGTGCAATTAATTCATAAGCAGGAACCGTGTTGCCACTTATCAAGGCTAGCATAGGTTTTCATACATTTTACAAAGTCACACTGTAAAATTGATAATATCTGTGATGGCTCTGAGGATAAATTCATATCTGATTTCTCTCCATCACCTTGAGAAGCAAAGTGTAAATGGACAAAAAAAACAACTCCTTATCTGCCGTTGCTTTGCTCGTCTGAAAACATTCCCAAACCACACCAGTTAAAGTAATTTTTGCAGCTAAGTGAACTACTTTCTATCTGGCGATACCACTTTCTATTAAGGCACACTATTAGGGGTTTATAAGCTGTAAATAATGGCTTTATTAATGGCTAATAAATAATTTACTAATGCTTATTACTTTTATTGGTTAGACCAGTTATTTCTAAAAAAAAAAAAAAAGGGCTGCAAATGATTTGGATGAAAATCCATTTTTTTGTATTTTATTAACACAACTGCAGACATGATAACTTATTAGAAAGTGAGAAACCCATGAGCATTTATTAATGGCTTACTAACATTTATAACTACATTATTACCAAATAGAAACCAGCCAAAGAGATTTTTTACAACCTGGCAACCCAAAATGTGTTATTATTATTCATGGCTTATAGCTGATCAATAAAGCTTTAGTAAATTCTTTATAAACCATTAATAAAGCCATTAGATAAGCCCTTTATAAACGGTACCTAATTAGAAAGCATAACCTACTTGGCTAACAAAGTTGCACTGATGTGGCCATGTGTAGAGTGAGACAGGTGTGCATATGATAACTTGTAATAATGTCTTGGCAACATACACCATGACCCTTCAGAAGGCACTTAATCAAACTAACCTCCCGCTGGAACCTCTCCAGTGTGAGCTTTCTCTGCATCTGGTCCTGGACCCAGGCATTCGCACAGTACTCCCCCTCCAGCAGGGAGGACCAGCAGTTCCCTGCCTCTCTGTTGGTCTTCATCAGAATGATCTGGATGAGACACTTGTCCTCTAAGCAGAAAAAGATGTAAACAGGAGTGAGAAAAAGGTGGCTTTTGTAAATTAAAATCCAAGTCAAGTCTGAGAATGTTGCTTAGAGGTATGCAACCTACCTAGTGTCCATGTAGCCTCGTCAGACATGACTGTGTCAAACAACTTTCCCTGACAGAATGTAAAGAGGAGATGGTGAGGTTAATGTGTGTTCACACAGCAGTCAAAATGGTGCAACTTTGAGCATCCCCTTCCTTTTTCTCTTCCATGAATGATCAGGGTTTGACATCAACCATGGCCCTATGGCCCGTGGCCACAAAAAGTTAGTGTAGGTGGCCACAGGGGGCCACCTACATGGAGTATTTGGTTTTATCCCTATATTGGATATACTTTGCCAAAGCAACATTACAGTTCCACAAACATCCCAAATCCGAACTAAGAGACTGTGAGAGAATATACAGTATGTACCATTTGTTTACAAAGAACATTGAGTTTAAATTTAAACAAATTATTATAAAAATATATTTTCATTCTGTTAATGTCTTTTCATTTATTGAAGTGTCACAGTTAAGGAAGGCTGTGTTAAGTTGCGTTAAATTGACTTTTCTGTATTGTTTTTACATAACTTTACATTTGGGCCACCAAAAATGTACTTTGCCCACCAAATTTAGAGGCTTGGTGGTCTGTGGGGCCAGTGCTATTTATTTATGCAGCTTTTGCAGCTGAAAAGAAATGGTAAGTGTTGTAATGAATGGAGAACAGACTAATTTTACATCTTGACATTGTCCAATAGTCCTTTTTTACAGCTGATATTTTGACACCATAGCAGGAAAAGCACGGGTGGAAGAACTAACATTAACGATGGCTCTGTTCCATTAAGGTTCACATGAAGCCTCTCCTGTGAGCCAGCATGCACAACACCAAATCCTGGAACTGTCTCACCTAAATGGAATACAGCCGTAGGTTACGACTTAGATTGGATCCCACATCTTCTTTATTTACACTTTCTCTCTTAGTGGGAGCTGGGAGAAGTCCCAAGAATCGCTTCAGGAGCTCACCTTGAATATCTCCTCCCCTTTGACATGCAGCTCGATGTCTTTAGTCCCCAAACGGCACCTGACCTCTTTTGCAGACGTCCCATGAGGCACAATGACTTCGATGAAAACCTCCTCCATGGTCTGGTACCAGGAGCCCCAGGGTGTCTTGCAGGGAACGACACCGCTCCTCTCCTCGAAGTTCACCGACATGCTGCGGCTTCACACCCGCTGACAGGTTGGCTAACGTCAGCTAACTAACTTAACAAGTTACACTATATCAGGCTAGCAGAGAGGTTAACAGCTAACAGTTTGCTACGCGGTTAATCTTCACCACTCTTTACTTATCGACTACTTTACACACACCGACTGTTGTTCTGAACATCTCAAGTTAGATTTGTCATGTTTTCTTTCGCCATGTTGTTGTGCCCCTCACTCTCTCTCGAAACTTCTTCTTCTCTCTGTGTGGATTTCAGTTCCGGTTGTGAACAACATTGTGGCGCCACCTGCTGTCTGGTAACATAAACTGTAACAAGAAAAACGAATTTCTTAGGATATTCATGACAGACTTTTGTCAGTGATTTATTGTCATTACTGTGGTGTAAACTGATGAGTTGCATTTACTTTAGTTTTTATTTTTGTTTTAATTGTTTTACTCTGGCTTTAAAGGAAACCAATAGAATCCACAGTTAAAAATGGAGTGGATTTACTAATCTGTTAATTAGATTACTGTTCTTGCTTTAGTGCCTCCTGTGTTCTTATGCATACCTACCAGTCACTTTAACGACTCTAAAGACTCTTGTCACTCAAGTATGAGTTGCTCAGAGAGTTGACTGCAAATTTGGTGATAAATGCTGCCCAGGATGGCTGTCCTGACATTAACTTTAGTTACTTTTATCTGTTGGATAAGGTAAGTCTTCCCTCTTTGCTTGAACATGGGTCAGAGTACAATGAACCTGGGAGTTTAACCTTTTGTGTCCTTGCAGTCTTGGTAATGTAAGTGGAAATGAGAAGATTTACTCAGACAACATTACTCGCATTTTGGATCGACTTTTGGATGGTTATGACAACAGACTGCGACCTGGATCTGGAGGTAATTCAGATTTTAAAGCCTTTAGGATTTAACAAGGCTTTAGCCTTAGGTTAAATCCTAAAGACTTACATATTCAAGATAAAGTAAGTAAATTGTGCTGGACTATTTTTGTGCATCTTGTGTTAATGAGTGCATTGTACAGTTGTTAATTACTGTTGCAGGTGGTGTTACAGAGGTGAAAACAGACATCTTTGTCACCAGCTTTGGACCTGTTTCAGATGTTGAGATGGTAAGATACTACAGCTGTAAGGAGAAATATATGTGCTGACTCTGGGAGATAACAGTGCTTCAGTGACCACTGAATGCCTGCCTTATGGGCAACCCGCCATGAGACCATCTAATGAGCTTTAATCTGTTTGACCAGCCCTATAATTGCATTATTGATGGCCTCTAAATCAATATGACAACATGTCAGACAGCAGGAATGGCTGAATGGATTGATTAATGATTATCTGGGATGAGTGACATCCATCATTGCCTCGTCATCTCTCTTCACCTTCCACTGCAAGTTGAAATGGCTCTACAGTATTATGCATGCTGATGAATGACGGGGACTACGTGTTTGGGGTGGACAAAGATTTAAGATTAAAGCTAAAATTTAGGGTTCACAGAACATAAAGTTTTACATCCACTAACGTGTTATGTTCATGCATCAGGAGTACACCATGGACATGTTCTTCCGTCAGATGTGGGTTGACGAGCGGCTAAAGTTCGAGGGCCCCACTGAAATCCTGCGGCTGAACAACCGCATGGTGGACAAGATCTGGACGCCAGACACTTTCTTCCGAAACTCCAAGAAGTCCATTTCTCATAACACGACCACGCCTAACAAACTCTTCCGCATCATGCAGAACGGGACTGTCCTCTACACCATGAGGTGATCTTACATTGTACAGTTATTGTTTTGTTGATGAGATATTTTGTGGACACTGGGTTTATAGGAAAGGATAGCTCATTGTTGTTTCTGTGTGTTCTCTTGCTGTTAGACTGACAATCAGCGCAGAGTGTCCAATGAGGCTGATGGACTTCCCTATGGATGGTCACACCTGTCCTCTCAGGTTTGGAAGCTGTAAGTATAACAGATCTGTTCATAAATAATATATCCAATAATGTCCAGATTCATAAATGTGTCTAACCTTTGAGTTTTTTTAGTTTTTCCTAATTGCCTTTGCATTTTTAGATGCCTACACGAGCAGTGAAATCTTGTTCACTTGGAGGAAGGGGCCAATAGCATCTGTCGAGTGTCCCACGGAGTCCATGAGTCTTCTGCAGTATGATCTGGTGGGACAGACGTTGTCCAGTGAGATATTCAAATCAAACACAGGTAATACTCACTGTCAGCTATCACATTGCTGTTCTCATAAGGACACTGTTACAGTCATACCCGCGCTTAGATGAGCTGATGAATCTGAGGGTAGAAGGAGGTCAAATGAGTCTCTTCAGACTCTGCGCCAGTGTCCATTACTCCCTCCACAGTAGAGTTGATATAAAAGCACAGACTTCCTTGAGCATCTACAGTAAGATGCTTAAGTGGTCAGGCCTAATGCGTACGGTGTGCCTTTAAAAAAGAACTATGGGGTTTAAAGCCCACTGAATGCACTGACAGAGAGGAGGAAGGATGAAGTAGTGTGTGCATTTTCTCTTTTCACCAGAAGAAGGAGAAGGGCTCCCCTGCTGTGAACCCAGCAGATTCCTGGAATAGAGAGAAAAAGGATGAGGCAGGCTCCAAAACGTAGAGATGATACCCAGTTAGAAAACAGAGAGAGAGAGAGGGAAAACCTCTGTATATGTGTGTGTGTGTGTGCATGATGCAGCGTGATTTTGGTCTGTGAATGTCTGCATGCATGTGTTTAGACAGAGCAGGGCAGTGTTACGCACAGTGACACTGCATGCTCTCCTCCTGCCCCCTCCTCACTCGCTCCTTCCTCTTGACTTTATCCCATTTCCAAATGTCTGCTGTGCTTCCCTCCTCCTTTTTGTCCTTCCTCTCTTCCTTGCTCTCTTCCTTCCTCTTGTCTCTCACATGCGGCGGGCTAGTCCAGTCCTAACAGCGGCAATACGTCTATACGTTTCTCCCTCAGCAGCTATTCTGTTTCAAGGGCAGGCAAGGGCATGCGTTCTGTGCTACCCTGCTCTGTCCCTCGGGGTTGCTCTCTTCACACATGCTGTTTATCTTGCAGGTCACTACTCTGTGCAGGTGGTCCATTTCCACCTCCAGAGGAAGCTGGGCTACTACCTCATACAGACTTACATCCCTCTTATAATGGTTGTTGTGCTGTCACAAGTCTCCTTTTGGATCAACAAAGAGTCTGTTCCTGCACGCACAGTTGCTGGTATGCCCCTCTTCCCACCAATGTTTCCCAATAATGTGTACTAATCATGTTTGATATTATCATACATCTATACATAAATGCTTGTCTTCCTCCAGGCATCACCACAGTGCTGACCATGACCACCTTGAGCATCAGCGCCCGTGAGTCACTTCCCAAAGTACCCTATGCCACCGCCATGGATTGGTTCATTGCTGTGTGCTTTGCCTTTGTGGCGTCGGCTCTCGTTGAGTTTGCAGCAGTAAACTACTTCGCCACCATCCAGGCCCACCGTCTGAAGAAGCAGAGAGCTAGACAAGACAAGTTGGAAGTGTTGGCTACGGGCAGCGAAGATGGTGACACAGTTTCAGTGAGCAGCTGACTTTATGCCGATAATGAAGGATAAATTCAAGCTGAAATTTCACTGTCATCATTAAAACATGGTGATCACTTAATTGAGTACAACAGATATCCCCGCACCTTTCTGTGCCAATTTTATATCAATTGTTGTAGAACTAGAAGAAAAGTTGGTTAAGTTTGCACATACAAAATAATTACAATTTTACTCTTTTGCTGTTTCAGTTCATATATTACACATAAAACAATGCAGAATTGTAGAAAAGTGGCATATTAAAGCCCCTGAAAATATTGTTTTAAATCTTTAGTATGTGTCTATGACCTTAAATATTCATATTTATAAAGTAGAACAACATCCTAAGTTATTATTTATTAGGACAGTTAACAGTTTCTTTGGACTGTGTGGCTGTGGTTTGATCACATTTGACTGACAGTGCTGGCAATATAAGCAAACAACCCAACAACTGTCATTACATTTTGATTCAAATGTTTGTCAACTTTGGCAAAAAAATCTTGTGTTCATGTAGGACAGCATCGTTCACAGTAAGACGCTGATCAAGAAAATAGGTTTTTAGGGCCTTTTTGTAATAATTCAGGGAATAGCCCTATTTTTCAGAGATGTAGAACAGAGACATAAAAAACACAATATACTGAATATATTTCAAAGGTTATAGAAATAGTTCAGCGTTCTGGGAAATACGTGTACTCACTTTCTTGCTGAGAGAGATGTCTGTACGGTAAATATGAAGCTACCACCAGCAGCCGGTTAGCTTACCTTAGCACAGCTTAGCTAGCTGTTTCCCCCTGTTTCCAGTCTTAATGCTAAGCTAAGCTAACTGGCTGCTGGCTCTAGCAACATATTTAGTGTACAGACATGAGAGTGGTATCAATCTTCTTGTCTAATGCTTGGCGAATAAACGTATTTCCCAAAATGTTGAACTATTATTTCAAAGTAGAAAAAAAAAATGTTAGGAATTGGTCTCTATGCAATCCACGTTTTTCTATTAGAACCTGATTGTCTGCAGTGAGAAGAAATTACAGAAGTCAGTGTTTGCAAAGAACAATAATGCATTCATATATATATATATATATATACTGACTATAGGTTGATATAGCAGCATCAGCATATGCTATCACTTGAAGAAGGGGTGTGATTTATGTCACATGGCATCTCAAATGCATTTACATAGCTAATAATGGTGAGTGGAGGTGAGTGGAGGTACAGAGTCTCCTCACTGTTGCTGAGAGTTTGATGCAGTGATGCTGATTATGAACAGGAAGCCAGCAGCTCCTGACTCAGATGTAGAGAAAAAGAAATCATGCCACAGATAGGTCTTTTTCTATGCATTTCCAAGTAGTCACCCTGCCTCTTCCATTCTTCCCATTCAGGGCACACCACACATTAAATAGTAATACGTGCTGCTGTAGTGTTCTCATCTCTGGCTATATGCTTTATGCTAATACAGTAAGCCACCACAGCTTCCTCCTGGGATCTGTCTCACGTGTAGGGCTCATGGTTAGATGCTTTAAAAATAGCCTCAGTGTGAGAACAGAGAACAACTCCAGCACTCCTCCCTGCATAATCTCCTAACCATCCTATGGGCATCCAGCAAACTACCTGCTGCATTCTATAGGGATGTTGGCAAACCATTGAGAGAAAGCTCCTGTGGGAACAAACATTACTTCCAGCCTTATATACATGACTCCAGCATGTTAAAATAACCATACATGCACTTGCTGGACAGTTTTTTAATTTCTTTACCCTACCTACCTTTTTCTCTCACTGAGCAGAAAACCCACACTAACCCGATCTCACCTCTTCCTGATTTTCCTCCATATCACCCCCTCCCCCCCCACACTAGCTGGACAGCAGCCTTCAGGAAGGCCTGAAGAGGAGAAACCACTCAGTATGTCGCAGTGAGCTAGGAAACACTCCACCGCTGCCGATTTTCCTCCAGCAGGGCTCAGCTTTTCCTCAACTCCCGCAGCTGGCCGGCACCAGCCCCATCGACAAGTACGCCCGCATCCTCTTCCCCCTGGCCTTCGCCCTCTTCAACCTAGTCTACTGGTACATCTACCTGGCCAAGGACACCATGGAGAGGGCCAGGTACAGCAGTCACATTCAGTTATCTTGGTACATTTACATCTGTCTTGGTGCTGTTTTAAGGGTCTGATGATATTTTTCTTATTATCAACAAATCCAAAACCAACAATGAATTTATCCTGATAAGTATTGTCTGTGTAGCCAAAGCCTGATATAGCTTATTCTTCTTAGAGCTCCAGAAACGTAGAAACACATCGGTGAGCCACACTGTTGCACTGGGTGACATGTTCCTTTATTATGATTAACACTGTACACTGTGGTTTATTATTTATTATGAGTCAATCCCGCATATCGTACTCTGTCCTGGTGCCATAAATACTCACTTGAGCGCCAAATGTGTATTCATCCGCATCTGAAAATATAGTCCCAAAAAAAGGCACTATTTACTCCTGTTTGAGTAACATTTGCGAAAAACTACAATGCCCAGCTGTTTGAGGATATTACTTGGACTTGGTGTAAAAAAAAAAAAATAGAACTATATATTGTGACCTATTACTGCTAGGACTACTAAGATTTACGTGTTTAAGTTTTACCAAATGAGCTGAGTGTCACAGACAGGGTACGCTAGTCAAAAAGTATAGAGAGATGGGCTAACACATTGTTGGTTTTGGTCTTTTCATGGGATTTTTGACAATAATCCTTATCCTTTAACTGTTCTTCCACTGAAGGTAGTGGAGATTGCAATGAGTTAGTCCAACCATTTTGGCTTGTGACCCCCTAAAACAAAGCAATATCTAGCTGCCACCTCATATAACAGGATGAATGTGTTAACCAGAGTGATTATCTCTCCTCACACTGATTAAGCTGAATAATACTTGAGATCAGAGGAGGAAAAATGGTCTGAAAATTTCAGAAAAAGCTGAAAAAACAACATTATTTTGTGTAACAGGAAAACGTTTTATTTTTGCAAACCTTAAGATTTATCTTGTGACCCTCTATGGGAGGTTTCAGCCCTACCATTTGGAACCACTGACATGAACACACACACTACTAGTGTTTTTACCTGTTTACGTCTTACAAGTAAGCTTCCCTTTTGGAGTTGAACCTTTAAACTTTTGAGTCTTGCGTGACAAGGCAGCAGATCCAAAGAGCCTTTCATGCAAAACAGTAAAAATAGCAGAGACATACTTGGAGGGCATCCAGCATTCTTGTACAAATGAGGTAAAAAGGGAAAAAAGATCAGACAATGGACGAAGGATATTTATGCATGCTTACGCTGTATCTCAAAAAGCCACAAACCTGTCTCACTCTGCTCTAATTATGATAGCTTCAGTGGACCAATAACTACCCACAGTTTTTGTCAAAGACCTTTATCTAGGCAGTAAAGACATCAATAATTTCTAATGCTGAAACAGCCCCGGGAGTTGTAGGCGAAAAAAAAAAAAGAAAAGAAAAGAGGAGAATGATGTTAGGTGGCGTTGTTCCTGCATTGACGCCAGCACCGTGGCTTTTATCATCATCATAGATTTACTATACAAAAAAGGCTGGGCGCTCAGTTAATTTGAGAAGAAAAATATGCATCAAGCTCTCTCCTCTTTTATATAAGGTTTACCTGAGGGCCGTTTTAATGACAACTCCATGGGGAGCAGGTCTCACAGGCAAAATAAACCAGAGCTTACACCTTGTACGTTAAGCACATGAAAAAGCCACTATTCACTTTCCCGCTTATAAGTGAGTCACTTATAGAACACAAAGCTCCATGTCCAAGAAAGAAAGAGAGAGATACAGTGCAAAAAGACAGAGAGAGAGAGAGAGATGTAGGGGGGGGAGAGAGATGTTATGTAACACTGGGGAGTGCAAATCTGCTCATCATGCTTCTCATGTTCCTGTCAGAGAATTTTTATGGTTGTTTTGTTTATAACGTTCTGCAGAATAATGAGAGAGACAAGATGGAGAGCACGAAAACATCTGCATCACATCTATATCCTTTACATATTTTCGCCACGTCTCTCGCTTGGTACTTTTGAAGAATTCACTGAGAGGAGAGGGAGCACAGTAGCAGTTTGGGCTGTGCAGTATACTGCAGATGCAGAGTCTCTGAATGTGGAAAGAGAAAGGTTTCTGTATGCTCCTCTCACATTTTGTGCTCTGCCGTATTCTGGTCTTGCAGGGATGCGGTTTTTAAAAACTAAGAGGACCTGGAAAAGGGCACGTGCAGCCGGAGAGACCTTCAGCATCCAGCCAGCCTCACCTCACCCTCCTCTCTGTCTCTGTGAACAAGCTCTCAGCAGTCACTCTGCTCTCATCTGACAGAGGAAATGAATCAGAAACTCATTTATTCTCCTGCTGCACATCTATTCATTTCACAGGCTGTGACCACTGCCCACTTGTGTTCTGATCAGTAGCTGAAGAGCTGCCCTTCACGGGCCTCAATCACTTTAAAGCCCTGCCGCGTACACACAACAACTTCTCGGGGCTCCGGACCGAGACAGACGCCTCACACATACAGTATGCATGTTGCTCAGATGCACACACACACAAACCAAGAAACACATCAAAAAGAAGTGGATGATATAATCTATGATGGCTGTAACTGGTGGTGATGCAACAGTGAACCAATGCTTTCAGAAGCCTGCCCTCTACAGAAGCACAGCTCCCACTACAACAAGATCAAAGGCAATTTAGAGGAGGCTTGCATCCCTCCCCACGGCTTCAAAAATGTACTCAAACCTGAGAAAATGAATTGTGGGATTGTGTTTTCCATCCCACCTTTCTGCTCTGGTGCTCCCTCTGCATGTTCAAGATCCACTGCAGGTCCTCTGAAAACACTGCAGGGAAGAGTCGGATATAATACCCATGGGTGTTGATGACAATCATTTTCTATTTTTGTATGGATGGTGCATGATTGTTGGGCACAGATGTTTGTATATAAAGAGTCTACCTGTAATGGTTGGAGTGTCATTCTCTGTTTAGTCTCTTAACTCGTCCAGTAATGTAAAAACTGAAGGAACAAACTTGATCTTAACTTGAGCACTTTAACCCTCCAGTGCACCCTATTGTTTGACCTTGTCAGGATACAGACCAACTTATCTGCCATGTAACAAACACAAGAATAAAACGAGCCTAAAATTAACGCCGTTGTTGTTCATTTCTCTCCTGGCATAAACGCTTGTTTCTTCATTACGCACAACCACTTGTCCCTTTAATATTTTTCTCTGCAATGGAAACGGCTCATCCACCATCATCAGTCTCCACTCTTTGATCTTGGGCTGGCTGCACGCATGCGCCTCTCATTGGCTCCTCTGCACCGTCTGGAGTAAGTTGGATGTGCGCTCTCCTCACTCGCATCGCGAAACCGCCTCAGAAACTGTTGCGATGGGGAGGATCAGGAAAAACCACTTTGGGATTTTGACTTTTTCCTTACTAGTGACTTTCGTCTGGGCTCAAAGGTAATCTCGTTTTTGCATCTTTTGTCCTCTGTCTTGCATGTTACCTCTGTTAAAGCGTGCCTGGCGTGTGATATTAATAAGCTATTCTGCATTACACCACCTTTTTTTCTCCCCAGCGTCAAGGATATCAAAGATCCGAGCAATATGCCTCTGGTAAAAGAAACAGTGGACAGACTGATGAAAGGATACGACATTCGGTTGAGGCCAGATTTCGGAGGTAACGAGCAAATTGAAAACGGAATGTCATGTTTTCACGCCCTCCTGACGTGCAATACATGTTTAATGAATCGCAAAATCTGCTTTAATTTACATAATCATCCCTTCACAGCCAAATAGGCCTTGCCAATTAGGCTGTGAGAAATGATGTGCATATTTCATTTGATGAGGAGATAAGACAGGCTTTTAACGTGATCGATCCTGCTCATCAATGTTTGATTATCCCACTAAAAAGATGAAATTAACAGCATTTTAAGCTCATCTGCATGTTAAATATGAAGATTCTTTTAATTTTTTTTTTTTTGCTCGGGCTGATGATGCACAAGTCTCCTGTAGGTGGAGGGGAGCAGAGAGGAACCTGAGCGCGCGTCACGAATTTGTTAAATTTACATGATGAAAGAATTATTCATATATGTTGTGTTAATGGATCCTTTCCTTCACAGGTGCGCCGGTGGCCGTGGGAATGAACATAGACATAGCCAGCATAGACATGGTCTCTGAAGTCAATATGGTAGGTGCATCTTCATGATTATTGCCGCGCTTAATGTTGCCAATTGTGGCTGCCTGGCACGGCTGGAATACCTCTGAAGTGGGCTACTTATCACGGGTCAGTGTGTGTGATCGTGTGTGAGAGAGCCAGGCTGAGGCATCTTGTGAATACATTTTACTCGGGTTAAAGAGGCTTCCGTTCCCAAACACATCATCGCCATCCTCCTCTCAGTCTCCGCATTTGCAGCTCTGGTGTGTTGCTGCATTTGAATTCAAAACACACACTCACTGGCGCACTCGGACGCACAGCCCCGGCTGCGCGCGCGGAGAGCTGCGTGTGTGTGTGTGTGTGTGTGTGTGTGTGTTCCTGACTGCTTCACGTTGTCAAGCCTCGGTGGTGTAATTTTGTTGACACCCCCCCCCCTCCTCTCCATGCAGTTACCTACAAAATGAATAAAAACACCCTCTTCTTCTCCAAACTGGCATCATTTGGTGTTTTTTGAGGCTTTTAATTCGGCAACCAATCACATCATCACCGTCTACGTAATTGATCTTCCCCCTACTTGTCAGATGACGTAAGCAATTTGTTAATAATAAATGTCTGGTCACACAGCAATGCAACACAAAAAAAAAAGAAAGAAAGGAAGGAAAAACGGCTTGAGCGCTGGTGCACAAAGATGAACGTCATGTGCGACTTGGAGAGGACAGGGGGAAAAGTTCAGCAGCCCATGCAAGAGCACCACCTATTGATCCGTGTGACAGACAGACAGACAGACAGGCCGCAACCCACATAAAACTGATAGCAATTTTAACCACTTCAGTGTTGCTCTACTGCATTAAATACACTTTATTTGTAGTGCAGTAATAACTGGTTCTGATGCATTCAGAGAAACATTATGGGCAGTCTTTGCAGGGAATCCAGAGTGAGAAAAGATCATTTCTACAAAGCAGCCTCTCCATGGAGCAACATAATAGAGATGTTATATAAGAGCATGAAAAACAAGTTTGCCAGTAGGAATGGAAGGAGATGTGTTTTCTATTATTAATTGAGCCATTTTGAAGTTGATGTCAAGTTAATTTTGCCTGTCAGATTTTTTGATTTGGCAGCCTGTCAGATGTGTGCGTCTGGTGGTCATTTGAAACTGCACTGAATGAGTTTTTAGCGCATGAATACAACAACACATGTGATGAGGAAAAGCACTGAATGGTCAGAGCTTTTCCTTTGATGGAAATGATTTATTTTGGTGGAGGATGCAGCCAGAACGGAAGTGCCTTGGGGGTCCGGGGAGATTTGAAATAGAAACCCCTCACTCGCTTTCGCCTCTCCCTCTCTCTCCCTCCCTCCTCCATCCTTCCCTCCCACCACTTTGACTGGATCCTTGGCTGTGACTCTGGGCTCAGCAGCCATGTAATCCACCTCTGCCTTGCTCCAAAGGGTTATCTTACTTAAGAACTAGGCATCTATGCAAGCATTCATCTGGAGAAAAACACTGCTTCATACATCCGTGTGTGTGTGTGTGTGTGTGTGTAACAAAACACAAAACACAAAACTGTGCTCAAACAGTGAATGGCGACTGACGTCATGCAACTCCCTGTGGCTATGAGAGAGCGTTCATCTCGCTCATTTCTCGGAAAAGCTCTGCCTGCCAGATCTGACACGACAGACAAATTTAGATGAAAAGTTTAAAAAAAAAACCCCAAAACCCAAAAAACATCCAAGACCTCGGTGGACTTGTGTTCCACACGTTGTTACCTTGTGAAAAAACCTTCCTGCGACTTACATAACAGGTTGGATTCTCCTCCATCTCCTTTCTTCACGTCCAGCTCTCTTTGGTACAATAGAGGACGAGATTGATCTCAGAGAAATCAATAATATCACCGAGCAGCGTGATCACGAGGATGGAGTTGGTGACCTGTGCTTGGTGCGGGGCTGCTTTGATCTTCCTCATCAGGGGGGCAGCCGCTTTTAAGATTAAAGTGCTGAGAGGGAAAACAACACGGAGAGGCGAGGATGAAGAACAGGGTGGGAGAGGGGTGAAGGTTACTGTGATGAGTTTCTCCTCTAATGATATCTACATCCTGCTGAAGATGAGGAAAAGTTATTGCAGACCCTGTGTGTTACCATAAGAGAGCTGGAGCCAGTGTTTCATTAACCTCTCAACATACAGTTTCCATTTTTTGTCTGACACTGTATTTATTCTTTATCTGCTTGTTCCAGCTCCTCATTGAAGCTAAGTGACGTTCAAACTGGGGGAAATATTCAAACCCAAGATGGCTGCACAATTTCATCAAATGGATCTTTTAGGTCTTTTGTGCATCATTTTATACAAAATTTCCTTAAAATCTAGCCCGAAATATTTGGTATCTCAGAAAACTTCAGGATGTCTACAATAATTTGAAATAATCTGGGGGTCTGAACAGTATTTGGCTGCACAGCATGAGTTTGTCAGGAAGGACTGGCCCAGTCATGCTTCAGTGAGGTTTGAGAGGTTAAAAACAAGCAGCTAAGCTACCAATTATTTTCTTGATCAATTGTTTAGTCTAAAAGATGTCTGCAAAAAGTGAAAAATGTCCATTACAAGTTCCTAGAGCCCATGTTGATGTCTTCAAGTGTCATGTTTTGTCCAAAACTCCTTTATTTTCAGTTTACTATCATAGAAAACCAGAAAGACAATCACATTTGAAAAGCTGTAACTAGTGATTTATTTTTTGTCATTTTTGCTTAAAAGATTACTTAAATGATTAATTAGAATGAAAAAGAAGAATGAAGAGACTAAGTGCTGAGTCAGTTTCACATGTGTGAGTCCAGGGAACCTGAAGGTGCTCTTGAAGATGAAAAAAAATGGTCACAGAAATAAAAACGTTCTTCAGACACTCTTAAGCGGAGCAAGTGGAGAGGTTGTATTAAAAGCATTTATTTAGTCAGGCACGCTGGTTAAAATGTCGACCCCACAGGGTTTTAATCAGGGCGGAAATTGTAAAAACTGTACATTTAAAGTTGATTCTGATCAATCTGAGTTGTTTCTAAAGAAAACTGAGCCTTTTGTTCACGATCACACCAGTTACGCTTCATTCCAAATGAAGGCTGAGGTTTGCACCTACAGTGTATGAACCTGGAGGAAAATGGAGTAATTTGCTGTCAGAAGTGAAAGAATATGACTGGATTTGAAATCAGTGTTTGTGAGCAGGCCTGCCATCATGGTGGTGACCAGGTTTGGGTTGTAGACAGCTGCTCACTCCTCTAATTAAAGATAAAAATGCCTCTGGTGGAGAATGAACTCTGCATTTTGGTCGGGGCTGATTGAAGCCATTGTGGCATTTTTCTTCTGTGCTGACATGATGGATGTTGAGGTGGTGTTTGAGCACATAGTGGGATTTGTAGTTTTGTTGCTTCTCCATGTAAGAGGTTGGTTCACATGTGTACGTGCCATAGTGGAGTCATTTTTGTGTGTGTGTGTGTGTGTGTGTGTGTGTGTGTGTGTGTGTGCGCCTTCCCATGTGATCCACAGCGATGGCCCCGTTGAGGCTCAAAGGTCAGCCATGTTGTCGGGCAATAAAAATGTGCAGGTCAGTCGGCACTGTGGTAGCAGCCTTGTCTGCATGACATTACAAATATGCTATTTTGAGAGGGAAGTGTCCTCCGAGTCCGAGGTGTGACCACACATCCTCGCTGGGTGGGCTGTGCTGACTCACTGGGGTTAGTGCAGAATATGGCACAGATATGATATCATGGTCGAGACCCCCCCCCCCCCCCCATCTCTGTCTGTTCAGCGCTGGCATCTCGCTCCATCACTCATTTCCCTCACTTAGCAGCTGAAATTGCATTTGCATAATGCTGTTTGTTTTTGCTGAAATCACAGATCCAGGAACCGAACGCCGGTTATGGTGCATTAAAAAGTGTTCTGCACACAGCCAGTGCAGCTGATTAAATACAAGTCGAGTCTGTTGTCTCAGCAATGCATCAGTGCTGCATAATAACGTCTTCGGCATACATCCATATGTTGAGTATAGCTACAATATGCACTCCGAGGCTGGAATAAGGAGGGAGGTAAACGAGTATTTTCACTTCTCGTCTTCTCTTCATGCCGCTTGTTAATTACATATAAAATACCTGAGGTTGGTGGTTGTTAAGAGGCACTGCCTGTACTATAATACTGTTCTCTGAATGTTAATTAGCTGGCTGTGAATTAAAAGATTTAAACAAACCAGCTGTGGTGGCTTCTGGGATGGAGGAATTAGTGGGGCGTGAGCGCTCCCTTTATTATGATCATTATCCTGACAAGCGCTGGTTTCTTTACATGAGTAAGGGGATCTGGCCGTCAGATATTGGGGGGGGGGGGTATGACCAGAGGAAACACGACGTCGGGGCCTCTGCGTTACAGTGCGTCCGGCGTGAGAGATGCAGCTTCTTGTGTCTGTGAATTAGCAACCATTTTGATCTTGTTTGTCCAAACTGATCCTGTTCCATTTTATTTTCAGCTTGTGGAAAATAAGCTTGTGTTATTTTTACTCAGTGTTGCCATGACAACGCAGCCCTTTTTTTTTTTTTTTTTGGTGGATCTAGGGAAGTCAAGGGAAAGCAAATAAGGCCTCTTTTTTCTAGGGACTTTTTAAAAGGGTTTTAACATTATAATATAATCCAGGTGAAGGTTGTTCCGTCTTTGAAGAGGCCAGATTTGTTTTGTTTTTGCATTTTGTTGATATTTTGTTTTTTAAATATATGCTGATGATACAAGAAATTCCCCAACATGTTAATGGCTATAGTGTCTTAAATAGGGCTGCAACAAAAGATTATTTTAATTATTGAATTATAGATTATTTTTCCAATTAATGGTTTCATCTTTTACTCTATAAAATATCTGAAAATTGTGAAAAATTATCACAGTTCACCAGAACCACATTCACATTACTAGTTTTGTCCAACAAACCGTCTAAAACCCAAAGATATTCAGTTTATAAAGATATAAAACAGAGAAGAGGAGAAAATTCTCACCTTTGAGTAGCTGGATCCAGCAAATGTTTAGCATTTCTGCATGATAAATAACTTTCTTCGAGCAATTACTCGATTATCAGAATTGCTGAAGATTAATTTTCTGTTGAGTTAGTGTTTCAGCACTAATCTGAAATATTACAGTCTTAATTCTGTGTCACTTCTTTTCTGTGGCTTTTCTGAGGTTGCTGCAAAAAAAAAGAAATGTTAATCAAAACTACGACCCATGCACATTTTTACACAGATATATTCACAGTTTCTTAACATTTAAATACAAGACAGTTTTGGTCTCTTTGTTCATCCGGTGCTGCTTTGATTCGGCCTGCTCTGTTTGCTCTGCTGAGCTTTCCAAAAAGCTTAAGACAAGAATGCAGGTTGTCCCGAACAATGTCATTAGTTATGCTGAGTGGACACACAGAGTAACAGATTAATATGGTCAGCAGCATAATTACAGCACAAGAACAACACTTAATCCTGCAGCTTCCTTACATGCACGCTGGCTTCTCTGTGTAATGTTTAGTCCATGGAGGCCGGGTTCAAGAGACCACAATCTTTAAAACATAATTACAGTATAAAAGTAGTAAAACCTGGTGAGGAAAGGTTTTTAATACATACAATTTATCACTGCTTATGGCAAAATGTGCCAAAAAAAATATGCATATCTTAAACATTAGGCAGCTAGTGTTAGATTTTTAAATGGTTAAGTGTAATTTTGTGTGGTTAGGTGTAAATAATTGATTTGCTTTATACATTTGTAAATCGAATGGTGGCTTTCTGAAATGCCTTTCTTCTTATGCACCCTATCAAAATGAATCATTCAGATTTAAAATAATGAAAGAGTATTCCTATTTTTACTTGGCTGGTTTGTCATTTTGCTTTAATTATCAACACTTACCCTTGCAGAGTCCTGCTGCGAAGTAACGCCAAGTTTAAATTGGTGGTAATATTCTTTCATAATGGCCGGTACGGGGGAACAAAAAAGCTGCGTGTCTTAAAACAGAGAGTAAGTTAGCCAGCTCCATTAAAAGCCTTTAATGTGCTGATGACTCCCCTAATGATTCTGTCAGGCACTTTCTCCACTGAAGCTAAGTAGCTGAAAAATGACCCATTGGAAAGAGTCATAAAGGCGTCCATGTTGTCACTCCCCTCAGGATGTGTATGGCCGGCAAGTCATTCAGAATGCACTAACTCCCCCTTGACCCCTAATATTTAATTTGAAGCCTGTACTTAACCGGACACAGAGAGCACAACAAATGAATAAACTCAGCTTGACCGGTTGATGTGCTGTGGCGTCTCCTCCAGCCTGTAGATGGGAAGCAAACAGACATGAGGCCGAGGTGCCTGCAGACGAGCTCGTTATTGCCCAAACGTCCAATCGGCTCCTCGTAGCCGTGCGCGGTAGACATTGTCCTTATCAGCAGATTCTTCTCTGCTTCTGCTGGAGCACTCTGCAGCGGGACGCAGCAGACGAAAGCGTTAGCAATATGGTGGATGTCTGTCTGCAGAGAGAGAAGCACACATACCAACTGTGCTACCAACAGTTCCTGGGTAGAATATGTTTTTTAGCCGTTATGTTTTGTGGAAATTGGCTTTACTTTCCCCTACAGATCACAATACTGTATGTGTGAAAATTATAATAACAATATTGCAAAATCAACCTTTTTTCCCCCTTTAAATTTTAAAAGAAATATTCGTTTCTTCTGACCTCATTAAAACCCTTTATGAATAACAGTTTTGGAGTGGTAACGTTTCATAAAGCTTTGTTCTCACACCAAATAAGGGAATTTTATATATATATTTATTCATATAAATGTGGAAAAGGCTCCTAGGTTCCCTGATATGAACATTCACCGGCCTCTGTCAGTCTTTATAATCGCCCATCAGTGACTACCAATCAGGTTGGAGCATTCCCGGGATTGTTAGGTCGCCAAGGTAGCTCTGTGAGATAGCTAACGAGCAGGTGTTCAACGAGCAGCGGGGTTGGACTTTTAGCTGCTAGTAGCAGTTCATACAGAGTTTTAAGAAGCTGCTTGTTGCTGTTGTGTGTGTGCAGCTAGTGGAGTGTGTTGACTGGTGGTGTGACAGTATTCAGTAAACATCCTAGAAACGAATGCCTCGTCCCTGACCAGACGTCTGTGGATATTCAGTAAACCGAACCAGAAAAATTCAAGGTTATAGAGAGTCGTTCCTGAGACTTTCTTTCAATAAATATAAATATTATATGTGCAGATGTTTTGACAGAATTTCTTTATTAGCTGTTAAAAAAATGCTATAAAATGAGCATGTTGGTGTGTAGGATTTGTACAGGCTATGCATAAACAAATATATATTTTAATTTTATTTGACAAAGTCGTTCACAAACAAAGAAATGTACGTGTTATCCTGACGTGACTTCACTGTTAGACCTCTTGTGAACAAATACAATAACTACAATAAGTAAATGAATAATAACATTTTCTGTTGCAGACGTCTGAAATGTCATCAATTTAAAATCCTGTTCACAAGCAATTTTTATAAAATTAAGAAAGGTCATGAAGTATTAAGCTGATCAAACAGTGTTGTAGTGTGTGTTGTTTGAGCTGTTAAAGAGGGCACGAGGTCTCCAGCACCCAAAGAAGAACGTTAGGGTTAAAATGAAGAAGACAAAACGTGCACATCCTGCTTTTTTTTTAAAATCAGGTACAGAAAATGAAAATGTACAAAAAAAAAAATGAAAATGAGAGTGACTGTATTAGCGGACACGTCTTTTCATGAACAACAACAAACATAAAAGACACATGAATCGAAGTGGCGAGGTGGCTTCATTATAGAGACAAAGTGAACGCATGAACGTCAGCTGTTCTCGTCAGATCTAAATCTACAAACAGAGCCGTATGTATTGTGTTAAGCTTGTTTATTGGCAGCTCCCTCCCATGTCGGTTGTGACAGCTGATGTAGTTGTAATGGAGGACTTGTAACAACTGTAGGCTGTCAGATTTCTCAGGGAAACACAAATGCACTCGTTGTCACTCTGTCAGATTCTTAATGGGGGTTTGTTAGCCCAGAAACATATCTGTAGTGAGACGCTGTCACTGTGCAACCAGCCTTGATGTTTTTTTTTAAGTTAGCCAGGCCTTGTTTGTATCTTCATGCTGTTTATATATTCAGTGCTGTCACTCTTTTTTTCCTTTTTAATGTTGGTGCTCTCCACAAGATGTCTCCCTCACTGATGCTCGCTGTGTGATGTTAATGGAGTTTCTGAAGGAGTGCTTGTGACAAGGAGACTGAAGGTCGCTTTGGAGACCGACACTCCAGCATTGGGATGGTCTGTCTCACAGCTATCTGCAGCTTTTTTTTTTTTTTCCTTTTTTTTTGGACGCTGCATGCTGCAAAATCCTCCTCACCTGCTCCTCGTCCTCCATCTTTTGTGTGTGGAGGAAGAGACTCTCAACACACAACGCGTTAAAAGTCTCGTTTATTACTCAGAAATTATTTTTAGTCCAGGATACAAAATGCTAAATCAAGGAAGACTCCCTCAACTTACAGGCTTCTGCCTTTTATTGTGACTGAATGCTCATATTTTGTTTTAAAAGATGCTTTGATTGGGTGTTTTCACGCTCATGTTTAGTATCAGAGCTGCACCATATTGACAAAAATGTATGTATTGCAGAGTTTTGCTTAATACTGTGACATGAATATCATATGTGCAGATTTTTTTTGACACGTTTTCTTTATTTGTGGTTGAAAACATTATAAAAAATGAACACACAGATGTTAAGGATTCACTTTGTTTGCATGAAAACAGCATGAATTTTCACCAACATTTTTCCCCATCACAAAACAAAATGTTCTCCCTGGCAGTACAGTAGTTTACGCTGCAGATTTGCAGAGAGGGGGGTGGAGGGGCAGCTGTATTTTGTGTCCCTCTCTGAGCTCAAGTGATGTCCGAGCTGAGGTATGCAGCACCATCTGTGAGGCCGTAATTATGCTGCCATTTTACAGCACAGCCAGGAGGCAGCGTGCAGACCCAGGTGTCCTCTGTGCTGGAGCTGTGCATCTCTATACTGTTAAACCCCCAAACGTACACAATGAGGCACTGCACACACATACACACACAAATGAGAGCAGGCACCTTGAATCCAAGCTCAGTTAACTTAACATTTCAAAAGGTTTTGTATTCAATAGGCCTTTTTCACAGCAGACATTTTGACATGTCACAGTAGGAGAAGCACAGGTTGTAAGTAATAAAATTAACGATGGCTGAATTCCATTTAGCTGCTTCAGTTTCAGGGTCCTGGTATTGTGCGTGCTGGCTCACTGTCACAGCTTACTGGGACACTTGAATACAACGGAGCCATCGTTAATGTTATTGGTAACACCTGTGCTTTTCCTGCTGTAACAAGTCAAAATGTGTGCTGTGAAAAAGGCCCATTTCTGCGTCCAAAATCATTCCATATTTATTACATAGTGCACCATATTTACTCTCCACCACGTCTGAATCCTGAGTGGGAATTTTATTCGCTATGTTGTGCCCTCAAACAGTCCCACAATGGAGTGAAAAACGTAGTGTCCAAGTCTCTGCTAATAATCCCAAAATGCAATGCGACACATTTTATAGATGCAAAAATGACAGTTGAGTGACACCAGACAAACAAGATTGATTTACAAGCGTCCAAAATCTTGTTTTACTGCCCACTATAGTGTAAACTATCGAGTGTCTATTATACAGGGAGTGATTTTCCATATTGTAATTTTGCTATTTTAGTCTATTCAGCACACATGACATCGATTGCATGTCTGTCCGTCCTGGAGGAGGGATCCCTCCTCTGTTGCTCTACCTGAGGTTTTCGGGGGAGTTTTTCTTTATCTAAATCAAGGGTCTAATAGATAGAGGATAGAGGGTCTCGTATGCTGTACAGACTGTGAAGCCCAGTGAGGTAAATTTGTGATTTGTGATATTGGGCTATATAAATAAATTTGACCTGACTATTGAGTGAGTGAACAAGGACAAACTAACTAACTAGTAAAAATCCTACTGGAGCTGAAATCTTCAGTAAATTAATCGATTTGTCGATCGAAAGATAATTAACCATCACACTATTTTGATAAGTAATCATTCGTCATTTATCGTTTGACAAACATTTTCTGGTTTCAGCTTCTAAAATGTGAGAATTTGCTGCTTTTCTCTGTTTATGGAATATCGTTTGGTTTTCAGTTGTTGGTTGAGCAAAACATGCAATTTTGAGTAACATTGGACTTGGGTGATTGTGACGGGATCTGAAAGACTGAAAGATTTCAGTGAATCAAAGAGATAGTGAACGTATTATTTGATTATGACAATGATCGCTAGTTGCAGCTCTAAATTCTACCGTGTTAATGTAAAATACAAATTAAGAGATATGAATGCAAACATCAAAAATCCAAAATGTGTGTGTGACACACCAGACTCACTCACGCTCCCTTGTTACCGTATCCACCAAAATGTCAAAGGACGTTTCTGCTTCAAAACAATCGCGTTGCTCAGATTGTTCACCACAGAGCTCTGGTTAATATTGTTTGCTTCAGCTAATTTAGTCAGAAAGAGGGTTACAGTATCTTCCCCTCAGACGACGCTAGCTCCTTGTGTTTCTGTGTTCCCTCATCATTATGGCAAAGGATGGTACTAAAGACGGGGACGAGATGCAGCCTCAGTGGGTGAAGTACACCGAGGCTGCAGGCAGCAGCTAACGATCCCAAAGGTGATAGAGACATCCGATCGACAGGCTGATAATGAGACAGAGAGGGAGCGAGCGTGAGAGGAAGGTTCAGTGGGAACTCTTGTAAAACAGGATGAGGATGCGGCCGTCCTCGCTTGACTTTTCACTCCTGAAAAAATCAACATGGCAGCAGCTCATGTATTTTTAGATGCCCTTTTTACGCAGTGCTCTGGTCGCGCACACGCTGCATGCAATAAATGATAAGAATTTAAGAGTGAAAGTGGCAATTGCTTTTGCAGTGTCACGCCAATGTGTGATGATAGACAAAAAAAATAAAAAAGGCTTGGAAACACAGAAACACGGTGATAAGTAACAATGATGGCGGCTTGGAGTAAAAGCTCAAGGGCCCAGTTTCACGGACTGTGTTTTTTAATTTGTTTTCCTACTCATCGATGGCACTGCAATACACTGCAACAGAGCAGATCCAACTGCAGTGCTGTGTTTCACTGTGGCTGTGTGGGTGTAAGTCTTTTTTTAAGAGTGAGAAGCAGAGAAAAGAGAGAGAGCGAGAGAGGAGGAGGAGATACAGTTTACTGCTACATCTCTGAGCATGTGTAAAAACAAACTGTACAGTATAGATGCAGTTTTCTCACTGAGGCTTAATGTGGAAAACTCTCTCCTAAATCTCAGTAGTTTGGTTGTTTTTTACGCAGAATTAGAAGCAAAACAAAAAAGAGGCAGGAGGACGAGCAGCTGCAGACGTCTATCGGCCATTTGCATGAGAGGGAGAGTTGTCTCTGTAAAGCACAAAGTGGCTTCATTCGTTCGAGTGGAAGCAGATATTTTTAGCGTGAGACAAGATAGTCAGCCAGCTGAGAAAGTTCCCCTCTGGTTATGGTTTCAAATTTAAGTGAGGATAGTTGAATATTAACCCCCTCCCGACCCCGGCCACCATGGCCCCTAGTACAGGCCGTGGCCTTTCAGACCACCAACGACCTTTTGGCTGACCTTCTCACTATGCAGAGTCCATACAGCGTGCTGCGACACATCTATGGACTCATGCTCACATGTTAGCGAGGGATGACACTCTGTCTGCTTGACATGTTTCCCAGTTGAAATAAAACATATACACACACCTATACTCAGAAGAGTGTGGGAAATTTTATTGGCCCATCTTTGGGATTTTTTCTCCCACAAGAGTACCACCTGAAAGACTTGTTAGAAAGTGTTTGTTTTTTGGCTTTGTAGCGTAATTAACATCAGCATTATTGATTCTCACTATGAGTTTGTCTTGGAAGTCCCGCACTAGCTTCACTAAATGGACTCTCCCCCCTCCTCTGTCCTCCAGGACTACACCTTGACAATGTACTTCCAGCAAGCATGGCGGGACAAGCGTCTGTCCTACTCTGAGATCGCCTACAACCTGACTCTGGATAACCGAGTGGCGGATCAGCTGTGGGTCCCCGACACCTACTTCCTCAACGACAAGAAGTCCTTCGTTCACGGCGTCACCGTCAAGAACAGGATGATCCGTCTCCACCCCGACGGCACGGTGCTTTATGGACTCAGGTAAGCCTTTTACAACTGCCCTTCCTATCGTGTCATGACTATTAGGGGATTGATCACGATGCATAATGAAGTAATGTGATTGTATCAGATGCATCGCGTCTGACTGAGCCTTTTTAATGAACTCTAATTTTGAATTTAAACTATTGTGGCTCTTCAATTTCCTGCTCAGCATTACACAACACACAGTTAAAAGGTAATTATGTTTGTTTTTTTTTCACAACTTGGGTCTTATTTTTGTGGTTTTGCCATCAGTAATAGTGATAATAATATTCTACTCACCAAGTTAACAGCTGAGATCTTGGAGCGCAGCAGCATCGCTAAAAATAACAAACAGAAACACGAGCAGTCAAATGAAAATAAAACAAATCCCCAGGTTAGCTAAACTTACCTGGAAGAGAAAACAAAGGGGAAAATTTTAAATTATCACCCAAACTGTGTGTTGTAAACATCACAGTTAAGTGACTGACCTCCGAATTCAAGTTTGACCAACTGTACTTACAATAATGTAGTTTTGTGGGCGCACAGTTGAGCGATGAGGGACATTTATAGACATTTTGTGCTCAACAAAAAAGTGGTTTAGGTCTTGGAGGTTTGCAACCTGGGGGTTGAGACCGTCCAACGGGTTACAAGGTAATTCTGAGGTGATTAACAAGATTATAAAGAAGATACAACAAGGGAACGCAGGTTTATTTGTGTAGCAACTTTCAACAGCAATTGAAAGCGTTCAGCATACGACATAAAAATGCATTAAGACAAGGTATAAAAGAAACACACAGCAATGTAAAAATACACATAATAATAATAAGAATAAAACAGATTAAACAGAATGAATTTACAGTTGCAGTGCATATGATTGAATAGTCCCATATTTAACTTAATAAAAGGCAAACAGAAATGTTTGAAACATCTATTTAAAAGAACAGTAAGAGGTTATTATAGGCAAAACAACTATGTAAATGTTTTCAGACTTTTCTCAAAATTTTGGCAGTTTTTATTCTGAAATACTGGAGAATTTGACCTCTTCGGGACTTCTAACACCATTCAAACTACTGAAATGACATAAAGTGTGAAGAGACCGCCATTCTTTGGTTACAGCTCATAGACACACGACTGCGACTGTGTGCGGTCGCTAATAGTCTGTGTTTGGCTGCAGGAACCAGTGGTTTAGATAATGTGGTTAAACTGTTTACAAGCAGCCTGACCGTCACCGTGTTCTCAGATCTCAGCACTTACTTTGGTGAATACAATGTTAATATATCTATATCTATATCTATGAAAATAACACCTAAGCAGAATTATTCTTTAACAGCTGTGTATAGGAGGAGGTATACGCCTTCATGTTTTATCCTTTCACATCCCCTGATGATCATCAATATCAATAATTGATTGGTTGTGATCAATAATGAAGCAGGGTGGCGCAAACAGCCGAACTGAGTCTGATTGTGCAGGATGGTTCAGCCCGTCTACAAGACGTCTCTTTGTGGTGTTGGACTGTGATGCCTCTGAGGAGACTGTCATCCATAATTGATAACTCATAATCAATAATGTAGCAGTTCAATACAAACACTGAATCTGTATTGGTACTGATGCTGCGTATTTGACTTCACAGCCCGTCCATCACTGTGCTGCCTGCCTCCTCTGATCTGTCGCCTCCTCTTCGCGCGCGCGTGTGTGTGTGTGTCGCTTGTGCAAATGATCTCAGATTAGTGTCCGCGTTTAAACGACGAGATTATTGTTGCTAATTCAAGATGTTGCAGCATTCAGTCATTCTCTCTCTAGACTGAGATGCCCTTCTTGCGCAAAGACCGCTTAAAAAATTTAAGTATCTGCACTGCACCAGATTATTCATCGCTACATTTTGTTTCAACAGTCGAGAAATGTGATTTATAACGCTCTGACTCAATTATATAATCCAAACACATATTTTTGCATAAAGCAGTGGAGGCTAGGAGAGGGTGTTGTACATTTTGAGGGCGTGCGTGCAGCAGAGAGATGTGGTTGTTACCTCGGATGCGTTGTCCTTGTCAGTGCCGGTGCCTCCCGGCTCCTCCATTATTTGGTTCGTGGGTTTGGTCCAGGTTTTATTTGATGCTAGCAAGTCCAGACACAAGCTTCTGTCAGAGTCAGTCCGGCCAGATGCCTGTGCGCTCTGAGCAGTCTGACACATACCTGTAGAGACGGGCCGGCTGGTTGCAATAGCAGGGCTTTGGTGGATGTGGAGGAGATGGCTAACTGAGAGGAGGCTCAGAGTCCTCAGCGGGAAAACAGGTTGCATGTGAACACCAGCGTGTCCGAGTGCAGGACTGTGTCATTATCTGTTTGGCTATGAATTAATTTTAGTCATTATCATCAGTGTAAAGGTCAGCAGTGGTGGAAGAAGTATTTAGATCCTTTAGTTAAGCAAAAGTAGCAAAACCACAATGTAGAAAAATAGAAATTATCAGTAAAATGTCCTCAATAAGTACTCTTATAATATACTATACTGTACTACTAATACTATTCTGCAGAATGACCTCTGTGAGACTTATATTATATTATATAATGTATTGTTATTACTGTTTTATAAACATGTAAGCAGCGTTTTATTGGTGTATTGGGTCAATGTGGAGCTAAAGTCGTCTAGTTTATGTATCTATAACAATGCATCAGATTTTATAAATTGATCATATAAAATTGTAATTTGTAAAATAATGATAGCTGTCAAATAAATGTGGTGGAGTATAAAGTAGCGTAAAACAGAAGTAGTCAAGTAAAGTAGAAGTACCTCAAAAGTGTAATAAAGTACAGTACTTGAGTAAATGTACTTAGTTACTTTCCACCACTGAAGGTCAATTCATGTTACAGTTACAACCATACATGTGTTTCTATTTGAAGCATTAAAATATCTCACCTGCTTTAGCACTTTTTTTTAATATTATTAAATGTTTTTGCAGATTTTACATGTCAGTTTGCTCCTCATGAGGTGTGTAGCTCAGCCTGTGAACACAGCTGTGTAATGTCCTCTGTGAGTCTGGAGGAGCAAGTCTGAGAAAATCGAATAAAAATAATAGAATAAAATAACCTCGATGATGTCATAGTGATGTCATCAGGGTGTGGAGACTACAATTTTGTAACAGAAAGTCTGCGTTACAAACTTGCGGCGTAGAGTTTGTAAACGTGGGTTTTTATCCACTGGGGAGGGTCTAATGAAAAGATGCTATCCAGTTGCATCATGGGAAATGTAGGAGCCAGTGTTTTTGGAGCTTGGCCCATACTAGAGACTAAAAGTCAGGATTTATCGACCTCCGCTGCTTCAATTTTGACTGTTATTTTTTAAAATGTGTCTATAATCTTTATGGATGTACAATATTAAATCACAGGAGTACGCCTTTAATCTCAGACAAAGAGAAGAGATGCTTTGTAGCACATTTAGCTAGAATTTCTAGCTACTAAATGCAGCCTATTCTTGTTCCAAAGCTACACGATATAAACACACTGTGCACCCAAAAACCCAAACAATCAAACTGTCTATTAACAACGTACAAACAATTGGTTTTATATTTTTGAAATTACACAATAACACAAGTTCAAAATCAATTCTCCTGCATCATTTCATTGCTTGTTTGCCTTCTTTTAAATCTCAAACACTAGTAAATATGTCACGCTATAAGATACGATGTTGTCTCACTAAATCCTTGCATAATAAGCGTTAGAAGTAAACATATTATTGGCCTCAAAGGTGAACGTGGATTTGTGCTGAACTAACTGAAATTAGCTAACACCGTACCTGGGGAACACCAATAGATTAGAGTCTTGTTTAGTTTGCAGGAAGCATTAGATGTTTGTGTGTGTGTGTGTGTGTGTGTGTAGGATCTGTGTCTGTGGGTGGGTGTGTGCGAGTGGGCGAGCGTTATTTTTGGGGTGCACACGGAGGAGGAAGGGTGAGGGTGTTGTTTACTCCTCATTCCCTGGATATATAGTGCATCCCAATAGTGCCAAATCCCGCTCTTCAATTACCAGGAGGAGCAGAAAATTGCAACAGTGCTCCCAACTGTCACTTTAGAGCTCAGTTTGACTCTCGGGGAGAGGCAGTCTGATCTAATTACCCAGCCCCTGAAAAGGCACAGCCAATAACACACATGCCGCCAAGGACTGTGAGAAAAAGACACACATACAATGGGAAGAAAAAACAACACAAACTCCACTTAGCCTTTCATTTTATGCAGGAGGAAAGGAGGGAAAAGACCAAAGACATTTAGTGCTTGACTCCTGATGCATGTCGCTCAAAATTCACAGAGAGGGATTGAGAGAGGAGCCAGAAAGAAAGAAAGAGACATGAAGGTCAGACTTCATTCAAAATGGAGAAATTGTTAGGATTCTCCCTCCTCCCTCCCTTCACTCTCTGCCCCTCCCCTCTCTCTCTCTCTGTGAATATTGTAACTCCTTTTGTGAGAGGACATATCCTTGTGCTATGGAGACTGACGTCCTCTTTTGTCAGGGCGAGGAGTGTTCCACTCTGCAGCTCAATAGATGACATCGCATGGCCAGGAGGAGAAAGCTGCTGAGTGGAGGAAGAGAGGGATTTAAATAGGCCCTTTTTTTCTGTCAATACGATCAATACGGGCTTAGCATCGCCTTCAAAGTTATCCATCTCTTTCTCAAACTACTGATCAGGCAGAGTGGTTTGTATGTTGCACATGTTCAGATGTGCCTGCACTTTGAAATTAAGAAACGTCTCCTTTGATTTGGCATACTTTGGCACACGCTGGACTCTTTTTGTTGCCACTGCAGACATTTTATTTTCAAAATTTGGCAACAGTGCCTGAGCAGGCAGAGACAATCCTGCGTGCCATGCTTCCTCAGCTCAACACGGGCTCTCTCTCCAAAATGGAGGAAGCTTCTCCATCTTAATTTAACTTCTAACTCCGTTACAGTGTCCATGTGATAATACGTCAGTTAAATTAAAGGATGCAGAGGTTTGTAACCTGCTTGCAAAAGTCTCTGTCTGCATTCGGTCTCTGCTGTGACGCTCCCTCGAAATGAGATTCTGTCTGGGAATTCGTGGTGGTTGTGTTATGTCCGTAAACAAGGTCATTTGGAATAAAGGTGCACAGGCTGCCTTAGGGGGGGTCCACACACTCACACACACACACTCACACACACACACACACACACACACGCACAGAGCCCAGGCTGAACTGTGAGGGAACCAAAAAAAACAAAACAGCCTTTTTTTAGAGCTCCATGTCCTATTAGCTCCGACGCAGAGCAAATGTAGCGTGTTTGAATCTGCGTGATCTGTTAGAGCGTGGCCTCTCCTCCGGCAGGTTGGGATGAGAGAGAGAGAGGACCGGCCCTGATGTTGATGAAGAGCAAACAAGCCCGTGCTTCATGAGCACTGCTGCTGCCGCTGCTGCAGAGGTCCACGGCAGACTCTCGCTGCAGCGGAGATGACGAGGAGGAGGAGGAGGAGGAGGAGGAGGAGAAGATGGGGAGGGAATCCTGCAGAGAAATCCTCATCCGTCCTCCCTCGTTATTAGCTGTTTATTAATTGTTAGCGTGGGTTTTGGACATGCTAGCTAGGCCAGGGGATGCAGAAGCAGCTCTTGATCAGTGATGCGGAGTCTCAGACAAAAAAGCTTCAAGACTTCTGCTGATGATGTAGGTGGGCTATAAATAGGCTGTTATTTTTACCCCTGCCATTTTGGCCTCATTTCCGTTTTTCCCCTGCGCTTCCTCCGCCACCGTGATGATTTAGTGGTGGTGATGGAGAGTGATGAGTGACTGGCTGGTATGAGCACAACATCCCAGTAAGTTGTGGCCATAAAAGGGGTAAACTAGGACAGAAATAAGACTCCTGTGTTAATCCCCCAGTGCACCATGGCCCTGCTAACTGGCTCTTATATAAGAACCCAGAGAGCAAGAAAAAGGAGGCAGAGAGAGAGACAGAGAGCCCGAGAGAGAGTGTGAGAGAGAAAGACTGTGTGTCTCTACATCTCAAAAAATGAAATCCTAAACTTGCCAGGCTGGGCCCAGGGGAGCTGCAAGTCTTATGTAGAAGGATTTCAAATAAACTTTGGCTCTTAATTATTAAAGACAAAGCACTCTTCAAGATAGGTTTGTAGTTACGATGAAGTTAAGAGAGGAAAGATATTGTGATTTAGTTTTTACTGCTACAGTTTATTCTTATTGGCTAAGCAGGGAAGAGTTTTGAAACGTTTCTTAAATGTGTACGGCAGGAACAACACTTCCCATATAAAATGAAAAAAAAAAAAGCATGGTTGGGTGATTTGACGATATACCATCAGGCAATATAAATGTGTTTACCGTCAGAGATTGCAGGACTGATTTATGATGATATTGGATGTTATATATGATTTTTGCAACAATTTGATGACGTTTTTCATTTGCTGGATTAAGCAAAAACAGACACTCCTGCCTGCTTGTTTTATCAATAAAAAGGTTCCCAATTGATTTTCTAGAAAATTGACTGTATCATGATATATACAGTATATTGCATTGTAAAATTACATATATCGTGATAAAGTATTTTATCCATATCACCCTTTTATTACCAAGTCATTTTTGTCTATTCCTTGTAGTCCTAAAAGTCTTATTTTCATAAAACAAGTGAAAAACATCTGCCAGTCCAGTGAGGTTATTTTAAACTGTTCCCATAACAAAGCAACATGTTTAAAGAATTTTCTATGTCTTCATACAAAAGCAGGTTACCATAATAAAGAAAAAACTCTTTAAAGTTGATTTGTTAACGCTGGCAGATTTCTTTCACTTGAATTAAGAAAATGAGACTTTTAGGATTCAAAAACAGACAAAAATTACCTGTTAAAATTCTTTTTTTTTTTTTGCTCACAGATAATTTTTCATTGTCAGCTATGAATGAATGGACCACTAAAGCAATACATTGATTAATTGACCCAGGGTCATGAGAAGTACTACTGGGAATTCTCCCACAGGCTGCTATTATCATTAATGGTCGCATGATGCTATCATGTTCTATATCAATCAGTGTGTGTGTGTGTGTGTGTGAGTGAGTGTGTGTGAGTGTGTGTGGGTTTGTCTTATAAGTCTAGGATGCTAGATTTAGTCCCTGTAGTTAAATTGTGTGTCCAGTCTCTCTCAGACAGCCTCTGGGGTTTGGCACGGCCGGGTGCCAGCCCGTCTCAGCTCTGGCCAACTTGTGTAACAGGAAGTGCGTCGCTCTGAGTGAACCTGTCGGACGTGGCTGGCTCGCACTCGGCGGCTCTTTATTACAGGATTGTGTGACCAGTGGTTGAACCATGTTCTCGTTTTATTTACTTATGGGACAAAAAATAAAACCAGTGTTTTGCCCCAATTCCATACATACAATACTAACTGTATACAGTACGTACGCATTTTAATAATATAGTTACAATTACCATTTTGTACTGACAGGAAAATTATGCAATACGTGCATGACCCATGAAAGGCAAAATGTTTTTGCATTGATAAGCTAGTCCATTTTCTTTTTGCATTGCATTGTGGGACAAACTGGAAAGCTAATGCTAACGTCATGTCACAGTTCAGGTCTTAGAGGATCCCTGGATGTATGTGGACAAAACACATTTCACTTGGTAAATTAATTGCTACAAAAATGTATTCATTCATTCATTCAGCCTTTATTTATACATGGCGGTCCAACAAGAGCAGTTTATGCTGTTTTTTACTGGTGCCCTGTGTACACAGGACAATAAAATCCAACATTTAGACATTAAAACATACAAAACTGCAAATAAAAGATAAGGATAAAATGAATGAATAGGGTTAAAAAAAGACATCAATCAAGCAGCAATAAATAGACAAGAGGAAAGATTTTATAACACACGAGGGTGGAAATGTTGAAGGAAAGCATCGTGAGTTAGTTGCAGTCAGCAGGATGTTTCCTCTGAGACCCTCAAAACAGGAAATACATATGGAAAGGGCAGAGACAGCAAAGCTGATCATTAATTTACTTATATATATTATTTCAACTCAGTCTTTGTCAAATTACAGTAAACTTCTGCGAGGATGACTTTCTCAGATTTGGCAAACAGCATTTGATCTTGATTCACCTGTTTGATGACATTTTACATTTGAATCTGTTGTTTTCGGAGGAATGGTTTCATATCAGGTGCTCCTCGGTTCTACGGTTTGTCATCACGCTGCTTTGACGTGCACATCGTACTCTGTAGTGAAGGTCAAATGAAATGAACCAGGCTGCTCGTGGTTGCCTTTTGATGAATCCTATATTTTGCCATCCCACTCTGTGTGTAGGATCACCACAACAGCGGCCTGCATGATGGACCTGCGCCGCTACCCTCTAGATGAGCAAAACTGCACCCTGGAGATCGAAAGCTGTAAGTACCGTCGTCCTTGACAACCAGCTCTCACGCCCACACGTAGACGTAGAATTAAACAGATCCCATGTACACATGCAGCTCTGAAATCTGGTTTGAAAACAGTCTGCTGGCCTAGTGGTGGCAAGGTAGGTAGAGGGAAGGTTGATAAGACTGCACGTAAAATGCTGAGAAAGGCTGATGAGATATCAAGAGATACGCATCAAGAAGAGGAACATCACTAATGGCTCACTGACTGATAACATCCAGCCTAATTAATTCAACTGCAACTGCAGTGGTTTCCCAAGGCGTGCAGGAGCCTGATTAGGTCCAGTGTTTCAGGGATGTGCTGATAGCGAATGTTATGTGCAGCTTCCTCCTGAAAACTGCCTCCATGTTTGTACAGTACAAAGAGCTCATTTCACATGGAGTTTGTAATTGTACGTGATCCGGCGTTCTCGAGTCGAGGGAGGGAGGGAGCGTGGAGGAACATGAGAGGGAAAGACGAGGTCCTCTGCGTGTTTTATCTGGGTCCCCGGAGAAAAGGATTATGGGGCTGGGATGTGGTGTAGGGCTCAGTCTTTCCGGGTTTGATCACACTATTGCCAGCAGCGTTAAGCGCAGCACAAAAACAGCGCGGGTCAGAACCGCCTCTCGCTGCTCCTCTCCCATTATGCTCGCCATCTCTCTCCTCATCACTCTCTCTTTCCGTTTCTCCTCTCCTTTCTTTGCACAGTCTCATCCTCTTCTTCCCCCTTTTTTTTTCTCTCCCAGCCTTTTTATCTCTCTCTCCATCACTCATACTCAATTTTTTTCCTCCTCCTCCTCCTCCTCTCTCAGGCAGCCCAACACAAAATGCACACACACACACACACACACACACACATGCACACAGCTCCAGTTTTGATCACCAGGCAGTATCTGCTCTCATATGGATTAACTGGCAATGGTTTTAACGTTGGAATCGCTTCATGCCAGAGCATGCTATTTTATTCAGACTAATGAGCCCAGAGAACTCTCACTTCCCTTGATAAACTTGATGCATTTTTAAGAGACACAAGTCTTAAAACCCCAGATCCCCTGATACATCAGCAGCTCACTACTGCGGCTCAGGCCACTGGTCTCACATGCTGGGCTGCACTGAGCAATAATTGATTTCTCCAACACTAAAGATTTGTTGTATTGCATACATAAACATGCAAATACACACCCACATACGTATGTGTGCATATCTTAGAGCTCATTGTCTCTCTCCTCACGTCATCGTCGTGGGGCTCACATGACAGCCCAGGATGAGTACAGTGATGTAATACGTTGACATCTTTCCGAAAACGCTACAAACTGACTGACCAGTTACATACGAGCCATAAAATGCTCCCTCACGATGCTCCTCGTGCCAAAACCCCCCTCTCCTAAACTCCTCGACACCCTCCTGATCCCCGCCCGTCATGGCTGATCAGAACTGAACTGAGCTGCACATCAAAACAGCAGCATGGTGGACTCGGCCCTAATTGGGGTGATGCGGGGTTGCACAAGGCTGGGATGATGATAATGCAGATGTGGAGGGAGAGCTTACTGTATCTGCTGGTGTACAATTTCAGCATCAACCACATCATGCTCCACAGCTGCACCAGGGGTGTGATGTGTTCAGTTTGTGCGTTTTATTTCACCCCGGCAAGAGATGCAACAATTAAAGGATAAGGCTGGTGATAATCTATACTTTTCTTATTTTCAACAAATCCCATGAAAACCAACAATGAATTGATTATACTAACAAGTGTCACCCGTCTAGCTCATTCCTCTGTGCCACAGAGCTCCATTAAACCTCCATTAAAAACACAATGAGCCACACCAGTGCACTGTGTGACATGTTCCTTCATTACGATAAACATGGGCACTGTAGTTTCTTTTGAGTGAAGCCCACATACACCATCCTGCTGCTGTAAATACTCACTATAGAGCACCAAATGTGTATTAATCCGCAGCTGAAAATAGTCCAAACAAATACACAATTTATTCCTGTTTGAGTAACGTTTGCTAAAAGCTACAGTGCCCAGCTGTTTTAGGAAATTATTTAGCCTTTTTAAAAATAAAAACTATATATTTGTGACCCGTTGTTAAAGATTTACACCTCCAGTAGAAACAAATGGCCTCGGAGCTGAGAGTTACAGACAGGATAAGGAAGTCAGAAAGTATTGAGAGACGGAATAACACATGGTTTTGTTCTTTTCATGGGATTTGTTGGAAATATAGAATAATGACCTCAACTGTCAATGATACAAGATGTACATTCCCAGACCAACATCAGCCCTGATAGGCCCTTTTCACAGCAGACATTTTGACGTGTAGGAAAAACACAGGTGTAAACAGTAAAATGAATGAGTTTCAGTGTCCTGGTATTGTGCATTCAGGTTCGTGTAGAACGAAGCCATTGTTGGTATTATTAGTAACACCTGTGCTTTTATGACTAGTCAAAATGTCTGCTGTGAAAAAGGCCTATGGGTGAAGTTAGCTGCCCGTCCAACCGATAACAACCCAACACGAGCACCATGACTAACTTCACCTTGAATGTCAGTGCCACAGCAACAAAGAAATACGTGTTTTTAAAAATCAAAGCCTTGGAGTTTAATTATTCATCACATTTGAATAGGTCACTGCCTCTATTTTGAGTGCGAGACAGACAAAGTAGAGCTGCTCCCTGTTTGCCTGCGACGCTGTTCATGTCAGAGACAGTCTGCAACGCTGACTGCAAACTGCAAATGGTTTCCATCCATGTGCAACAAACACATCAAGCTCCAAATCTGTGCTGCTCACAGTGTTATGTGGCTTTAAAATAGCACACGTTTGACCCAATATGAACATGCTTCAAAATGGAGAGTTGCATCTGCAGAATGTTTTGCTCCCAATATTAATCTTTAGTCTTTTATATGTTTTAGAGTTTTTTTTCTCTACTATAAACACCCATAGTAGATCCTCATATATGTGCAGTAATGTAGAAATCGTAACACTGAAAAGCTTCAGGGAAGTTTCAAAGCTTTTTTTACTTTTAAGTGACTCAGCATACATCACTTTTCAAATTGTAATGTTGTTTTTAATGATCATAGTTCACATAGCTGCCAGCCGTTCTCCAAAGCATACTAAAATATTTTATTATTATATTTTATATAATTTTATTTTCTACCCGGCAGTTCCAGCCGTCGTTTCAAGTTGATGGAATTAGGTTATGAAAACAAACCGGTCATCCGTCACAGTGAACATGTAGCCACATTCTTCTGTGACTTGTTACTTGTTTGTATTGGTGATGCAGTTGAGGAGAACAGAGACCTTTCTGAAAACTCTTCCTCGTTGGTGTGTTCAAGGAAGCTCCAACATACAAGATTTGAGAGTTTGTTGAACAACATTGTATTCATGAGTTATGTTGTTGGAAAATCAGAGATAGAAAACACACAATGAGCCGACATGATAGTTGAAAAAGTTTTTCAACTTTTTATTATTATTTATTTATTTTTTGCATTGAAAGATTGCTGTTTGGTGCAAGCAAGTGACGTTTCCGGAGCTTCCAGCAAGCACTTGAACACACCATCAAGAAAGCATTTTTAAAATGACCTGCTTGCTACTGCGTTATTGCATTATAATGCATTTATAATTGATCTCTGACAAAAAATAAAGTTAGCTAAATGTCTACCGTGATCGATTATAAATCTGAAGCAGGTGTCAAGTCAATGTAAGTTGATTTTCATATAGTGTAATGAAATAAATGTAAACCAATTGCTACCTGGAAGATGGAAAATCAATCTTAAAGTGTATGCATGCTTTAGTGATTCCCAACCACTTTGGCTTGTAGCACTTTAAAACAAAGCAAACCTCTCTAAAGTTTACAGATTTCTTCTTCACTTCAACCACTTTGATCATTCTTTGAGATTCTTCTCTTCTCAAATTGTTTAATTTGAATCGTTTTTAGAGGCCTCAAATACTAAAACTATCCTATTTTGCAATTTTAATAATGCAACGTAGCTGAAATATTTTTCTTTTCATTTTTTCAAAACTTCTTAATCATCTTGTGACCCCTCAGATGTACTTTGTAGAAGATGTTGAGCAGTATTTGTAGCGAATGACCTGAAAACATGCAAAACCACTGACACTGACATTCAACATTACTGCACTGCACTATGATGTATTATAGACCATTAATGGACGATGATAATGTGTCTCTAAGTGTCCGGGCTTTGGTTTCTCCTCTGCAGATGGCTACACCACAGATGATATAGAGTTTTACTGGCGAGGTGGAGACGGCGCTGTGTCCGGGGTCGACAGAATAGAGCTGCCACAGTTCTCTATTGTCGACTATAAACTCATCTCCAAGAACGTGGTCTTCTCAACAGGTACACAACACAGCTTTGGTCCTTTGACTTTGTAGCAGCAGGTTTTCACGTGTACTGGCTACTACACTGACCTGAAAACAAGTTATTAGGAAAAGGGACATTTACTGTAAATGAAAATAGAAGTTCAAATCCACACACACAAAAAAAGTTGGTACTGGAGACGGCCATGGCAGGCTCCCTAGTGTCAAGGAAAATATAGCTTTTAGTGAGCGTCATTGAGGAAAATCTATTTCTATCCCACTTCCTCTCTCCCTGTGCCTCCTTCAGGTTCCTACCCCCGCCTGTCCCTCAGCTTCAAACTGAAGAGGAACATTGGTTACTTCATCCTGCAGACATACATGCCTTCCATCCTGATTACCATCCTCTCCTGGGTCTCCTTCTGGATCAACTATGATGCCTCGGCTGCCAGAGTGGCCCTGGGTAGGATCGCCTCGCCACTGCTGAACAGTGACCCTGGGAAATAACCCAAAGCTAAATGATAACAGACCATAAAAAGAGCCATTTAACATACATTGAGACTAGCTTTAGGTCTATACATGATTGTGTCTGTCATTATCTCTGTGTTGACTCTTTATTTTCCCAGCATTTACTTTTTTTTCTCATTAGCTCTAAGCATGTGAGTGATAGCAGTGTGTGATAGGCTGTCTGGCTAAATGTCTGTTGTTCAGAGATGACTATATGCATGACTCATGCAGAGCGAGAAGCGCTGCAGCTCGACCTTGAAGCGTGCTGTCTTTCTCTCTGCCTGTCTGTCTATCGGAGCCTCTCATTGGTCGGAGATCCCAGCTTATCAGAGCCAGATCACGGCTAAATTACCCTTCAAATGAAAGGTGGCAACATTTGTTTAAATGCACCTTACGAATTAAGAGTTAATGTTTTTACGCCAATGTCAAACTGCCGCTGATACTAAAGTGAAAGCTCCCTTTAGTGTTAAACTTGGGTATGACAGGTCAGGGCAGCAGAGGAAATGGCTTTGAGCTTTATGTGTGTCGTTCTTGTCACACACCATTTGTTTTCTGGAGTGGGACACATGCGGGTTGGAGCCCCAGACGGTGCGTTCAGAGGGTAACATGATTTAAAGATTTGCCTCCTCCCAGCGTCCTGAGAACGTGCAGCGAGCGAGTGCAGCCAATGAGAGAGATGAGGCTCCGTGCTACACTGCTGGCTGCTGGGTTATTTATAAAACGTGTGAATCTGACCAAATGCAGATTGTGCATGCAGATGACTAATGTATCAAACACAGTGTGTGTATGTCAAAAAAACAGGTGAATCGTGCTGTGACTAATAGCAGGTGTTTACAGTGGCAACGCTGTGCTCTTTATATAGCCTACAGTTTGTTCCGTGTCCATTTGGATACATAATTGGAAATAAACCTTGCTCACATGAAACACACACACACACACAGTTTCAGTCTCAGGGGTTTCCAGGGATCTTTTTATCCATATGGGTTCACATTCTTTCAGGCTTGTCGGTTTGCTATATTCTGTATAATGTACGTGATAAACATGAATGCTTATGTTCACAAGCACGTACTTGTATCCTTTGAAGATGAGCACCTGATCCCAGTTATTTTGATGAAGGGCAAACGTTCACTCATTCGCTGCTCGCTTTATAATAGACACTCAATAGTTTACTGAGTAGTGAGCAGTAAATTTAGATTTTGGACATTTACACTCATCGCCAGTTTGTGTCATCACTGACACGCGTAGAGTCGCCCAACTGTAACTTTCGTATCTTTAAAATGTGGAGCATTGCATTGTGGGATTGTTAGCAGAAAGTAGTGTACATGCCATTGACACAGCTTTTTTCTTTCCACTGTGAAATGTTTTACACACTCTTGACACTCAAATAACATGGCGGAGAGTATAGTGCACAATATCGTAAATAGGAAGTGATTTTGGAGTCTACAGCCATGCTAGCAGCTCTGTGAGGCTGTATTTGGGCACAGCGCTGCTTTGAGCTAAATGCTAATATCAGCATGCTAACATGCTCGCAATGACGTTAACATGCTGATTTTAGCAGGTATAATGTTTACTATGTACACCATCTTAGTTTAGCGAGTTAGCATGCTAACATTGGCTACTTAGCTCTAAGCACAAAGTACAGCTGATGGAAAACTAATATGATTCATCCTGAGGGGAACATGAATGTTTGTACTAAATTTTACGGCAATTCATCCAACAGTTGGAGACATTTCACTCAGAACCACAAATGTCAACCTGCTGGTAGCGCTAGAGAAAAAGCCCAAAGTCTCTAGGATTCATCCTCTGGGGACCACGAATGTGTGTACAACATTTAATTTTAATCCATCCAACAGTTGTTGAGATATTTCAGTCTGGACCAAAGTGGTGGGCCAACAGATCCACATTACCGTCCCTAGAGACATGCCGCTAGCATGGCTAAACATCAAATATAACCTTATATATATATATAATAAATATATAAATAAAACCTGACAACCTTATTTTTTTTTACTGTACAGATGATGGTAAAAATGTCTTACAGCATCTAAAGACTTCACTTTCTTTCTAAACGTGTGACCTGTGGTATCCAGGGATTACTACGGTGCTGACCATGACCACCATCAACACCCACTTGCGAGAGACGCTCCCAAAGATCCCCTACGTGAAGGCTATTGACATGTACCTGATGGGCTGCTTTGTGTTTGTCTTCCTGGCCCTGCTGGAGTACGCCTTCGTCAACTACATCTTCTTCGGCCAGGGCCCCCAGCGGCAGAAGAAGGCAGCTGAGAAAGCGGCCACGGCCAATAACGAGAAGCTGAGACCCGACCCCAACAAGGTACATGTGCAGGCAAACTTACTCTAGAGGTAACTGTGCTGTCGGTTAATGTCTGTGTTTGTTTCTGTGGGAACAAATGACTTCTTCTCCTCTCAAGGTCAATGTGATGCTGTGATCAATGCTTGATGTCCTTTACCAGCACTCTTTACTCCTGCTCTAGCGCTCCGTTTCTCACTGGTTTAGCCTTGTGTTTCAACTTTATTACTCAGACTAGGATCTGAAAGAGTGAATGCAGAAGCAATGATTGGTTTATACTATATCTCCATATTTCTGTGTCTCTCAAAGGGCAAGGCGCCTTGGAAAAATCACTGGCTGTGGTGCCAAAGCCTTCCCTTTAAATTCCATTCAGCTGCTAAAGTTAGCAGGAACAACAGCAACATAAAAAAAAATAAAACACCCTTTCCTTCTGAGTGTGGCAAGCTACGATTTCCCCTAAGTAACAGTGCTGATTTTGTATGCTTGCAGTGGCTGGTGGGAAATGTAGTTCAGAGAGATGATGCTCTGTATGCCAGAATGAAACAGAGGGAAATTGACGCATATGACTCGATGTGGGATCCCATCTTTGTGGACGATGCCGCATTAGGACTAGGCGAGCAAAGAAATAAGGTACTGGAGGTTTTGAAAGTCAAAACTAACAATGTCATCAATCTGAATCAATCCAGATCAGAGGAAAATGCTGTAGTTTTTGTGCATTTCTTTGATTTCTATAGATTTTTAAGGCAACTTTGATCATCACTCCCACCATTGTGTTTTTTCCCTCTCTTGGTTTGCTCTTCATGCATTTTCCTGACAAACATGGCTTAGCAGTTTGATTTCTGCAGGCATTGATTTAACCTTAACTTGGGCTGTACTTCTAAATTGATGGGAAATGACAAATATGGCAAGAGAGAAGAAAACATCAGTAGCTTCTCATAAGATAATATCATTTAGAGAGAAATACTGTACAATCTCAAAGGCAATTGATAACTCTCTTAAGACTAACTGAAGCAATTGAAAAAAAAAAATGGATCGTCAGATAAGAGAAAGAGATCATTTGCAGTTTGATGAATAGTGCCAACCAAGTGGCTTCGCTTCAAAGTGAGTTACACAAAAACAACAAAATACAACCAGCTCCATTTACAGCGGGACAGGATTGGATTATAGGGACGTTTTTTCCTCAGAAGTCAGGCTATGGATGAAGAAATGTTGATCCGAATTCACTTCCCACTTCCCACAACGTCCTGACCTGCCCCGAACCTTTTTAGCCTCTCCTCCATCTTTGCAAAGTCCTTACTATTTCTCTCAACCTGTCACATTTTTTTCCTTTTGCCTTTTCTTTTTTTATTCAGTTTGTCTTGTGAATCGACAGAATTTTAATCACACTGGTTGAAATTCTGAGATGACAATGAAGATTTCTCCATGAGAATTAGTTTGTGGAGTGCGTTGTGCTCTTCCAGGAATGTTATCTCATAGTCTTGTCGTCGTATTATCACTCAGATATTGACTGACAGATGATCAATGATTTACTTAATGCTTTTAAAGTGCTTAGAATTTTTCTTCACTGTAAGTAACACAATTTTTGACTCATTTGCATTACCCATTCTAGCACCTCATCAGTATTTTTTACACAGTGAATTACTGTAGCTGTACCTGTTTTGAATAATAATTTTACTAGACTTAGTTTGAACTTAAAAACACTTTTAGATTTCCCTTTGGCAGTAACTTCTCATGGCTCCACCTGTTTTTACACCCTCACACAGATGACTCCCGACGACAACATCCTGTTCAGCACCCTGGAGATGAAGAATGAGATGGGTGGTGCCGGGGATCTGTCCCGGGGCCTGGGAGCGCCCGGAGACCCCCGCAACACCATGCTGGCCTACGATAGCTCGACGCTGCAGTACCGCAGGGCAGCCATGGCTCGCCAGAACTATGGCCATAGCGCCTTGGAGCGCCACGCCCAGAAGAAGTCGCGCCTACGGAGACGGGCCTCCCAGCTCAAGGTGAACATCCCAGACCTGTCCGACGTGAACTCTATCGATAAGTGGTCCAGGATGATCTTCCCCACCGTCTTCTCCTTCTTCAACGTCGTCTACTGGCTCTACTACGTCCATTAAACCTGGCGGCGTCCTGTGGCCAGCTTGTGGCGGGCATGCAAAGAAGGGGGGGAAGGGGAGAGGGGGGGGGGGGGGGGATTTAGAGAAGATGAAAGAAATCAATGAGAGAGATGATGTGTGAGAGAGAGAGAGAGAGAGAGAGAGAGAGAGAGAGAGAATGAGAGATAAACAGTGCACCAACTTTTTTAGCTGGTTCATTTTAGAAAAAGTAAGGAGATTGCAAAGACTTTTGGATGGACTGCAGCAGCACCCAACACTTCAGTCAGCAGTGACTCTTTTAGGATTTGGGAAACACCTTAAAACGACTGACAAACACTCAAAAAAGAAGAGCGAGTTTTAAAAAGACAGAAATGGTGCCTGTTCCAGAATTTCAATATATCACTAATATTTGTCATTCGTAGCTTACTCTCTGTGGATCAAATATTTATGCTTGTGTTTGCATATACTTTAAGGATTTGTTTTGTTTAGTATCTATTTACTTCGTAGCCAAGCTGTCTGCATCCAGGAAAGCTTTATAAATGATTTTAAAGGAGTCATCCTTGATAGTCTATTTTCCTATAATTACTGTATATCAAAAACATCCTTTAAAAGCATGCTTATGTTTGATTTCATTTGCATCTCAGTCACGATGATGGTGGAGCGCAAAGCATTTTAGTTTTACTAGTTAGTCTGTCAGTTACCATTTTGCAGCTTTGGCTTAGCATGGCCCACCTGGGTGGATGGTTTGAGCATCGCTGGATGACAACACGTGGACAGCAGGGGGCGCTCTTTTCTCTGGACATCGCTGTGGGGCTTTAATGGTGCCAATGCTGAACAGAAAACGCTTCTTCAGTTGTCGAAGGTCTCATATTATCCGGTGAAAGAGCGGGACTGTTGGACACTGACGCTTTTACCAAGTTTATGTTTTGCTTTTGCTGTGCTGACAGAATCAAGTCCATTTCACCACGTGTTATTTTTCTAAAGAGAACATTTGACTCCTCCGTACTTTCTGCCATCGTGTGAGGAGCTTCAGAGGCGGAGAGTGGCTTTAACACGACATAAGCTGGTGTAAGAACTTTGCTGATAGATGAGCTGAGTTTCATTGCAACCAGAGTTGCTGCATAAATATGGCAATCCACAATCATCATTATCAGTAGAATTGAATGATAGAAGTATGATGCGTTTCATTGTGATTAGGTTTCTGTTTTGAAAAAACTGTAGATAAACATAAATCATATTTAAAGAAAAAGATGATTCATTTTTATAAATCAATACTCACATTATTGTGTAAATATTATGGATTTATTCTATTTAAATGGGTCTCTGTTGTTGTTTTTGCAGTTGAATTACAGATCAAATGTTCCATTCAGTCAAAAAAAGAAAAAGAGCAATTTAACTGAGGAAAAAGAAAAACACAATTCACAACTTTGCTGACTCTGTACTTTTTGGACTTTTCTCTCTTTTCTTTCTTTTTAATGGACTCTAAAAGCATCTACTTGCTGAAACTAAAGCACTTCCAGACACCAGTGACTTTTGGGTCAATGTTTTGTTCTCCAGAAATGACTAAACAAGGACCCCACTATCCAGGCATTGAAGTCAGGCATATTTTGTACAAAGTTTCTGTAAATTCCAATTGTAATATTTCATAATGACTGTAAATATCTTGTGTAATGATTGTCAGCAATTATGAAGATGTATCTAAATTCAATTAAAACTCAATTCAGTCTATCACTTCAATAACAGAGTACACGGGTGGCGGTTTTATGTGTCCTGCATAATTGTGCGGCTGTTCATGATTACTGAGTGTCGGGCTCATGGCTGAGCGAGTGTCTGAATGAGTGAGTGAACAACTAAAGCCGACACAGGGAGTGAGAAGGCAAGCGAGAGCAGCAAATGTAGGAGTGAATGGAGAGATGTGAGGGCTGCAGCTGGGGACCATTGGCTACATAAAGGATGGAGAGGCAGAGGAGTCGGAGCGAGAGGCCGCTGTGGTGGTCTGGGCTGAGATGGGCTCGGCTGGGGTCTGAGCAGGGCCGAGCGCCAGCCCCAGCCTCAGGGGACATTAACGCAGAGAGCCATAGATATGGAGGCACTCTGTGGACTCAACTGTGGCCCGCTGGCTGCAGGGGCCAGAGCGCCTGCTACAAAAAAAAAAAAGAGAAAGAAAATAAAGGGCAAGAAAGAGAGCGGTCCATCCATCCATCCATGCCTCGACCTCTCCCTGCATCCTCCCCTCCTCACTCAGCAAACTGACTGCACTGCACTTTCTTCCTGACCTGACCACTGTTACAGCCCTTAAATGGATGCTATTGAATATTTGATGGTGCAAAAACACTGAATATTTAATATTTAAAAAGGGATTTTGTTCTAGCAGGGACTAATGTGCAGCTAATGTTTGATTTCAAACTTAGAGGACCAGAAGAACACAATGGGATACCAACGGATGGAGGATGTTTTAACTGAGGAAATATCCGATGAACATGATGAATTAGAAATAAGGATATAAGCAGAAAATGAGGGTTTTGAGTTTGCTAAATGGTTCAGTCCAGCTTCAGACACAAAGAGAACCTTAAATATACAGTAGTGGACTCAGGAAAATGGAGGACAAATTAATATGTAACACAGAGAGAGAGAGAGAAAGAGAGAGAGAGAGAGAGAGGATTTTATAGCTGGAGTTGAGATAACAGAAGAGACCCAACCACGCTCTGAATAGGACTGCATGTAGCCTGTGTGTGTGTGTGTGTGTGTGTGTGATGCTTCTGGGAGTACAAACTCTAAGTGCAAAACTACCTAAAAAGGCAAAGCGGTGTAAAAAGTGATGTAACGTGACATGTAACCTTGTTCCAGGTTCCTCCGTGCATCGGTAAAAATCAGCTCTACATTACTGTTCCCCCTCAGTATAACAGATGTATTATCTCACTACAGAAGGCAGATGGTTTGTGCTAAATTGGCCCTCTCTCTCTCTTTTCCTCTTTTCAAAAAGGGCATTAGTGTTGACATGTAAGAGAGAGGGGGAAAGGCAGATGCTTTCTACTTTGTAGTGTTTCCGTGTCACTGGAGTAATTAGGAATGCACAGACCTCTGCTCTGTGGAATCATGTGTGTGTGTGTGTGTGTGTGTGTTTCCAAGAGTATTTTTTGTTTCTCTCTGTGTGTGTCTGTGTGTGTGTGTGTGTGTGTGTGTGTGTGTGTGTCTGCAATGTGGACTCACAGCTGCGCCACTGTGCAGTCGCAGTGCCAGCCAAGCCAAACCCAGCCAGAGCTGACGGTGAGGGGTGAGAGGGTGAGTCTGGCACACTCGCGCCGCACCACTCCCCCTGCTATACACGTATGGGATGGAAAAACACGCTGAGCTGCCCAGGAGAGATGAACCCGCCTGTGTCAGCTGCTCAAGGACAAAACAGGAATCATTAAAATGTTTTGATTGATAATAAATCACCTGCAAGGTCGAGCATGGCATCCTTTAAAAAAAAGACAATAAAGGTCCATCTATCTCCATTTAAAGGCAATTTTCCATTAACGCCTCTATATGCTGTGTATCAAATACTAACCAGGTACATATAGTTTCATCACTATGGCTATAACTGCTTCTGAAATGTAAATTTAAGCACAAAAAATGAGCGACATAGAGCAAATCTGGCCTGTTTAAACAGGTTCTGCAGCCTCCTCTGGACAAGACAACATATGTCAACATGAGGAAGTGGAAGGCATCCTACATGCATGCCATCTGTGCAAGAAGCTGCTTTGTTGTAGTCCATCATACGTAAGAGTCTCACACACATACATGTAAACAGATTCATTCACCCAATTCTGGGTAATCAACATGATCAAACTCTCAGCCCTCAACACGCAAATCTGAGCATCTGGTCTGCTGAAGTGTCCATCGGCAAGAAATCTTTTAAGCCCACCTTTCAGGCTTCTGAGCTGACCTCTGACCTCTCGGTGGATGATGGGAAAGTGGACACACAATTTTCTAACATGCACCAATAAAGAATCCCTCTAATTATTATCTTCAGTTTCATTAAGAGCAACAAAGAGGTTTCTCAGTGTCTCTAAACATCGTGGACTGTATTCTCCGTTTGTATTCTTCTGAATGGGGTGTGTAAGTCCCTTCTCTGCAGACTCTTCATATATGTTTGCCCCCGAGCAGTCGTTGCACTCTGCTCGGTGTTGTGTTGTCAGTTCAAATCTCCCACTGCACCAATTTTCTGCTCTGCAAATATTATATTATATAATATTTGTATTTGCTTAGTGTTTGATTTTCAAGGACAGCATCAATGTGTAAAGTATTAATGGCAGTAAAGACTACTAAACTATGCAGGTTGGCTCACTGACTCATAATTCTGCAATGTGAAGGACTATTTCAAAGAGTTGAAAACATTCTGCCGGCTCACAGCTGATTTTCCGTGGCCTTAAAAATGCAAAGAATGAAAACACACCTGTCAATGCAAGGGGCGGACTCAGAGGAGGATTAGGTGTGCTGTCACTTGTTTTAGTCTGCCATTAGGCCTCACACACACACACGGAGAATCATTCAAGGAGAGGATGGGCCTGAGGACAGTCTCTTTAACTCATAGGAGCTGTAAGTATTGAGAGGATGTGAAGGAAAAGTTGTTGAGAAGAGGAAAAGAAAAACAGACGGAGCAGCTATGACGTGGAGGAGCCCTCTGGCCCTGGTTAGGGATGCTCTGAGAGGTCAGAGGGCGCGGGAGAAGGACCTTCGCAACTTGGTGTCCAATCTGCCTTATGAGGGCCTGGAGAAGGGGAAGCAACCAAACCGCTACTTCCCTGGCAATGCCATCAAGACCACCAAATACACCCTCCTGCTCTTCATCCCCATGAACCTCTTTGAGCAGTTTCACCGTCTGGCCAACATCTATTTTGTGGGCCTGGCTATTCTGAACTTTGTCCCCGTTGTGAATGCCTTCCAGCCCGAGGTAGCTCTGATCCCCATCTGTGTCATCCTGTCTCTGACGGCCCTGAAGGACGCCTGGGAGGACTTCAGGAGGTACCAGTCAGACAGGAAGATCAACAACACGCCATGCTTCATCTACAGCAGGTAGACTCAAAGATAATCACGTCCTGAATATAGACACAGTACGCTGTGCTGTGGAAACACTCATGGTGCATTAACAGTACCTCCACATCTGTGTTCATGACTCTTATCATGAACATCGTTGATGTCTGTGAGAGTGTGTAGTTCTTTGTGATTGTGTGCTACGTGAGAGTGTGTTTTACCTCCCCTGCGTTTGAGCATCCCGTGAGAATTTTTGACTTAGAAATAGAAAACGAGTGGGAGATTATTCCTCTTTTGAAGAGCCTCACAACAATGTCTCTCATTTGATGAAATCCTCATCTGGGTGTTGCATCAGCAAAGACAGTAAGGTTAGCGGTTATCTATTTTTGAATTACTGGTGAAAAATGAATAATTCACAAAGGAGGATAAACACTGTCATTTTCAACCCGTTCACTGCTGTGATTTTGGAGTAGAGTGGGAGTAGGAGGGGGGGGGGGTGGATTTCCTCTGGATATGATGTGAGGCTGGACGCAGCTCCAGTGATGAATCCTCACAGATTCAACCTCTGGAAAGGTTTATCATTAACCAGCAGTTGCTTGCTTTCAAATTTCCCAAGGGGAGTCAGCAGGGATGTTGGGGAGCGCAGCCTCAGCTGAGGGAAAAACCTGCATTGTGTGTGTGTGTGTGTGTGTGTGTGTGTGTGTGTGTGTTTGTGTGAATTTGTGTGTGTGGCGACAGGGTCCAGGTGGCCTAAGTGCGGACTCCAGACGCAGCATTTCGGACACTTCGGAGAACACACCAGTCCCTCTGGGCCTGTTAGCGGACACTAGTTTGTCTCTGCCTCACGCAATCAGATAAACAGCAGTTGAGTCGTGGCGAGCGGGCTCTCGTGGGTCTCTCATGGCTCTCTGTGTGGTGATGCTGAAGCTCCATTTTGGGCTTGTAAAGATTAGAACAGCATCGATTGACTGGGATTTCTTTGAAGTATACAAATGTTTCCAGAAGAAGCTCAAGAATAAATTTTAGGCTTCCACACACTTCCCTCGTTTTCTCTATTTAGGTGAAATGTATCCATCCGACCAGTTTCAACACACACACGTTAAGAAAGACTGCTCTTAAATCTGCCGCTCATGCTTGCAGTGCATGTGCTGGTCCACATGGAATGCAGTCAGATGAGAGGGATTTAACTGTAATTCGTCAGACCTTTACAGATGCACGTCTTTATTTCCCATCACCCTTCACCTTCATGTTGTTTTCACAGAGGTGTGAAGCGTGTGTGTTTGAGCATGACGTGCCTTATCTCCAGGGTCATCCTATCCATCTCATCTCTATGTCAAACTCTTGTCAAACCACCTGTGCTCAAACGTACTGAACACAAAACACGACGGCTGTTAATCATGCTGATTGAACGCCAACTCATGTTATTGTATATAGTTAAACATGTCTAGTTCTATTGTCAGCTCACTGCAGAGCATTAAAACCAGTCACCACACCTCACAGGCTATTCCTGTCTGTTGTTAAAGAGTCCTGAGAGTTCATTTCATCTACATGTTGTATGAATGTGACTCACATCACAGCAAACAGGTTACCTAAAGTGTCCCTTTCTCTCTGAAGAACTGCTTTTCTTCGCAAAATGCTACACATTTATCACAAAGACACATCATGTAGACAAATTCCCACAACAACAAAATGTTATTTTTGTCTTTGAAAAAAAGTGTGTAAAATTTAGTCCTATCAGAAAATAATGATTCGATGGCAGAATTGGCTGATTAGACAGACAGCATTGTTTGGCAATGCATGTGAGATCTCTAAGGCAAAAGTTCGACATTTTTGGATGTAGGCTCATTCGCTTTCTGGGAGAAACTTAGATGCCAAGATCGACACCACTGTCATATGTGTCTGTTAAATATGAAGCTACAGGCAGCAGCCAGTTAGCTTAGCTTAGCATAAAGACTGAAAACAGGGGGGAAAGCCCACTGATTAACACGTTTGTTTAATCCAAACAAAAACCAGAGTGTAAAAATGACAATTCGCAATTTTAGGTGAGACATCGGAGACTCAAGGAAGTTGGAAAAAGTCCAGCACATAACCCCCCGTAAAACTGCAAATTGTTGTTTTTACACTTCGTTTTTTTGTACGGATTAATATTAATTAATATTACATGCAAATCAGTGAGCTTTAGAGGTGCTGGTAGGTGGATTTTGTTACCATTTGACAGAGCCAGGCTAGCTGTCTCCCCCTGTCTCCAGTCTTAGCTAATCTAAGATAACCGGCTTCTGGCTGTAGTTTCATGTTTAGCATACAGACAAGACAGTGGTATCAATCTTCTCACATCACTCTCGACAAGAAGGCAAATAAGCATATTTCCAGCAGCGTCGGACCTCCCATACCTCCCATAACTGTGTAGTGTAGTGTTAGTTAGGCTGCCTGATGTACAGAAAGCGTAGGCTACATAAAGCTTTCCTGACAGGAAAGAATATTTGTGCAACCGGGTAGGTATAAGCTAAACACAATATACTAAAAATACATAACCCCCCCCCACCTCCTGGTTTTGTGTGGAGTGAGGTGTGGTGTGTGGCAGCCACCCGATCAGGTCCTACATGCAGGGCAGCATACCTGCAGCTCTCTGTCACTGGAGGTTAACCAGCTTGATGCACAGGTTCAAACCATAAAGCATGTGGCTCTCTGGGAAGCCTCAAACCCTGAGAACACCTTCAACTCATAATGTGTAGTACAGTGTGTCTTCCTCTAAACACCTCCTCTGAAGGTTTCCTTATTCTAAAACACACAAAACACATCTGGGCTGCTCTCCAAAAACAACAGCATTGATTTTTCATTTGGTTGAATTGTTTACTCTCTAATTTAAGCAGCTGCTGTGATTTTTTATCCATAAGGAGTGAGTCAATATTTCATTTGATTGCATAAATAGACAAAATACACTAACATGCCAATATTGCATTTAAAACATGTGACAAAAATCAATATAAAAGCCACCCAGGGACTTGTGTCTCTTTATAAAATATTCTCTAATGACTGTTGGTATCTGAAATGTCTGATTTCAGGGTAGAGAAACAGTTTATGGAGCGGCGTTGGAAGGATGTGAGAGTGGGAGATTTTGTGAAGGTGGTTTGCAACGAGATCGTCCCTGCAGACCTCCTGCTCCTGCACACATCAGACCCCAACAGTGTGTGTCTCATAGAGACGGCCAACCTGGACGGAGAGACCAACCTGAAGCAGAGGAGGGCGATGTCTGGCCTCTGCATCTCGGTGAGGAGCACCTACAGTACTTCTGGGGCTAATTTCTCTCCTGTGTGTCTAGCTACTTTCTTCACAGTCTTTTATCTCTCTGTGCTGCCTCACCTTTCTCCTCCTCCTTGTGATTAACATTTAACACACATCAGCATGACAATTGTGACATCTCCTGACATTACTTACTGGACGTCTTCTGTAACTATAATACCGGTATGTAATTATAATATGTCAAAGTCAATGACAGACGTAAAACACCTGCTGGATTACATACCTTAAATGCATATTTTTGGACCACAGTTGTCCTGTGTGTAATTATCATTATGTCATTGCAGTCTGGAAATGCAGGTTAAGTTACATTTAAAAAGTTTCCATTCATAACGTACTGGCCTCACACCTCTATTCATTTCCCAGGATCCTGAATTTGAACCTGAAAGCCTCAACAGCACCGTGGTGTGTGAAAAGCCCAACAACAATCTGAATCATTTCAAGTGTTACGTGTGAGTATCAAATACACAGATCACATGGATTCTTTGTGCCTTTCAGAGCAGACGAGCAAAACTAATTCCAACCCACTCGCTGCACTTTCTTATGCCACCAGAGGCATTATTGGGGCTGTAATAGACTATAATCGATTTCCTCGGGCACCACAGCTCTTACAGCTGGTCTACCCATGTTGTCCAGCTATGGCCGTAAAGCAGGAGAATTGCTAATGGGTAATGTATAAGCAGTAATGAATATCTAACAAGATCTGACAGTACAAAGGAGGTTTCTCACTTTCTCCTGCTGCAGAGAGAAACCTGATAAGGAGAAGGTGGGCGCTGGAATTGAGAGTCTGCTGCTGCGAGGCTGCACAGTGAGAAACACGGACCACGCTGTTGGCTTTGTGGTGTATGCAGGTATATTCTCCATTTTCTCAGCTGCTTCACTGCTTTGACATTGAGCTTTTAGTGTTTTTGTTGTTCAGGGCCAAAGCCAGAACTTTAGAAATACTGAGGTCATGAGTCCAGATTTCCCCAGCACAACCCCACCCACCTGAGAAATGTTTGACTCACTACCAACCAAACTATTATTACTAGCTAACTAATATTTCAATATATTATAAAGTATTTTTGCATATTGAGTCAAGTAATTGTTCAGTTATGCTTTCTTTTTGTCTCCCTACATTAATCTGCTGCCATGTATGTAATTATGGTGAGCACCATATATATATATATATATGTATTATTATTATTATACTTTACGTTATACTTAGGCAAATATATATATATATATATATATATATTTGCCTAAGTATAACGTTGCAGCCATGCTAGCGGTTCTGAGAGGCTGTAATTAGGCACAGCGGTATTTTGAGCTAAATGCTAATGTCAGCATGCTGGTGTTTAGCAGGTAGCCTATGATTATTGTTTACCATATTAGTTTAGCGTGTTAGCATGCTAACATTTGCTAATTAGCACTGAACACAAAGTACAGCTGAGGCTGATAGGAGTGCCATTATTTTTCAAGTATTTGGTCATAATCATCTGGGAACCATGAATGTCTGTACAAAGTTTGTGCCAATCCACCAAGTAGATGTTGAGATATTTCACAGGGTAAGTGAAAAGTTTGACCTGCTGGTGTTGTTAGAGGAAAGGTCAGGGGATCATCAAAGTCAGTAGGATTCATCCTCTGTGGACCGTGAACATCTATTTAAAAGTTTCATGGCAATTCATCCAATAGTTGTTGAGATATTTCAGTCTGGACCAAAGAGGTGGACCGACCAAACGTCCGACAGACTGACAGTGCAATGCCTAGATCCACGCAGCTAGCATGGTTAAAAATATCAGAATCATTCTTAAAAACATGACCTTAGTGTCCTCAGCGATAGCTACAGCCCTGTTTTTTGTCCTTGCATTAACTGACCCAGAATGAGCATGTGTATTAAGATGTAATAATCAATTTCCCTTGTTGGTAACTGAATCAACACCTTCTGATCCCACCTTAAAGGCCATGAAACCAAGTCCATGCTGAACAACAACGGGCCGAGATACAAGCGCAGCAAACTAGAGCGGAAGCTGAACATAGACGTCATCTTCTGCGTCATTCTCCTCTTCACCATGTGTCTCATCGGAGCACTAGGTTAGTGATGAATTACATACAGTATCTTTACCAACGGACCGGTTAATGATTAATGCTTTTACATTTATGAGGGGACGTCTAATTTCCAATAAAAACTCAGTCACTTTGGCTACAGGCCCAAACACATACCAGGAGCAGAGGGAGGAGACAGGGGAAGGTGTGGTGCCAAAAATAGCTTTCCTCCCTGCGCGACAGTCGGTGTGATTAATCCCCCTGTCCTCACACATGCAGGTCACTTCTTATGGCTGCAGGCGCTGCCCGGTGTGCCCCCTTACCTGGTCCCCGACAGCAGCGGTCACCTGGACAGTCCCAGTCTGTCTGGCTTCTACATATTCTTCACCATGATCATCCTGCTGCAGGTGGAGGAGACTGACTGAAAGAGAGTATTTAGTGTGTTTTTATTTATTTATTAAAATCATCAAACTCTCCTCTCCGTCAGGTCCTGATTCCAATCTCCCTCTACGTGTCCATTGAGTTGGTGAAGATTGGTCAGATCTTCTTCATCACTAATGACATTGATCTGTACGATGAGGAGACAGACAGCCGCATGCAGTGTAAGGCCCTGAACATCACAGAGGACCTGGGACAGATTGAATACATCTTCTCAGACAAGACTGGCACCCTCACTGAGAACAAGATGGTGTTTCGCAGATGCTCCATCATGGGCACCGAGTACCCGCACAAAGAGAATGGTAAACCTTCACACTGAGACATTTTATGTAACCGAAATGAGCTGTTGCAGCACCTTTCACTGCTTTTCATAGTAGGGCCCTATGTATTTATATATACACTCACACAAAATTACGACAATCAGTTTTCAGACAGCTCCATTACCAGTTTTGCTCTTGGGATACTGATGAGGTACTGGTGAGTCTATTTGACAGTTTATCACCTCAACTTCAACGCATTGCTCATGAAATTTGACCTTCATGGTTCCCAGTAGCACAATCCCAGAAGTCACCAGAGGTCATTAGCCTAACATAAAAAGTTCTGTATGAACCTACAGGTCAAAAGTTACACTTCATCACAGGATACCTTGGAAACTTATTACTGAATTACACTTACTTTGACGCATAGCACATAACAAGATAACATATATACAAATATTAACATACTACTATATACTATACTGACACTGGCATGTTAGCATGCTAGCTGGAAGCGTCTTACTGTAAAAGGCTAACATTATAGTACAAAGTACAAGTACACATAGTCAAATTACATATTATATTTTTGTTTGCTCGGAGCTGTTTGTCACCTGTTCACCTGACATGCACTTCCTGGTTGGCTTTGCATGTGAAACTTAATTTCCAGTTAAGCTGTTTCACGATTACATGATACTGATGTTGATCTGCATTTGTGACTCTGTCTGCGTGTGTGAATGCAGAGGTGCTAGATTCCTTTATATATTGAAAATATACAATTTGATCAGACAGAATACATGTTAAGATAGAGAGGAGTGGAGAAAAAGACTATTATCAATATATTTTATGCCCCTTTTCACCTGTACATTGTGTCCTGATCAGAGACCCAGATTTCTGCTGCCTAGCTTCAATCTGATTTGCTATACTGTCTAATTGTATTACTGATCTATTTACCTTATATAATTCTAAGAAAAGGGTTTTTGGGGGAGTCTTTCCTTCCATCTGGGCGAGGCCGTCTAACCCAGGTCTTTAAAGTCCTTTGACACTGCAGTTGTGGTTAAGGGCTCCACGTTTGAACATGGCTTGACCTGACATATAGTACACATAATATACACTACATACTGTATGTATCAACATGTTTTTTGGGATTTGCAGCCATCCGTCTAGCTGTCCTTGAAGAACCAGAGTCAGAGGAGGAGGTCATCTTCAACCAGCAGCCACAACCCCCAAAGACTGGATGGTCCCTGGATGCTGAGGACACACAACATCGCCATGGCAGCCGACGCAAGAGCAAGGTCGCAGGAAATGCCCAGAGCAATGTGGCCTTCAGCAGTCCGCTGGTAAGATGATCGCTCAGTCGGGAAGAAAAGGCAGATATTTAATTCGGACAGGGGTGGGGTTATGGGTTTTGCCTGTCTTGATATTATAATGCAGTCAGCGCAGGGTCACAGGAAGCCACCGTGGGGAAAATAGTCGTCAGCACTTCACTTGCTGCTCATGCAGGAGGTGAAGTCAGGTAGTTCACTCAAGGCCACCTGGAGGGACCCGCAAATTAGACTCATTCTTCTTGATTAACAAGTGTCCTTGCAGTCATAATCATGACTGAGTAAAACAAATAAATGGCTTAAAATTAAACAGGACGGTGCATTTATATAGTGTGAACTGGCCAACTACAAACAAACCCAATGTAGAGGGATGGGACGGCTACTGAAAGTACAGAAATGAATGATTATTTCCTAATTGACTTCATGATGATGTCTTGCCAGTGTACACCACAAAAATATTATTAATAATGCATTTATCAGTGTGGAAATATAAACTTTATCTATCCATCCATTTATCAAACTAGTTATCTTGTTCATGGTCACGGGGGACTGGAGCCTATCCCAGCATGGATACATCCTGGACAGGTCGCAGTCTGTAACAGGGCTGACAAGATTATAAGGATAAAAATAATAGTAATAATTTGGTGGATTCAGTTCAGGTACAGTACAGTTATTGTATGAGTAGATACAATTAATCTAGTACTGATTTTATTGGAGCAGCTCCAAGCTGAAGTATTTTTTCATTATAATTGTTGTCTAATTGGGTAAATAGCATCTATACATATGTGCATAGAGTCATACATGTTTCTGAGATCTAGAAATTTGAACTTTTAGCCTATGACCGGATTCAAAACAGGATGTTTCTTTCTTAAATATGTTGCATGTCTAAATACACACTCAAAAGACCTCAAACTGACATTTGTTTACCCAAATCTCACCCATCCTTGTGTCAAAGGGCCTCGTGGTCCCAGTCCCCACTGCAGATGGCTGAGCTGCTAGGTGTCAGTGACAAGCACATCCATTTTGGCTCAAAGTTGCCCCTGTGTCTGTGACAGGACATATGGTCATGCTGGGCACCATTTGGCACAGACCACGGATGTCACATAAACTGTAAACGTGCACTATAGATTAGTCATCGTCGTCTTGCTATACAGTACAGTAGCTCTGTGTCTATTTTGGTCAACAGGGCAAAGAGCAGAGGCCTGGAGATACAGGCTGAGACAGAAAAAAGGCTTGTGTTTATTCCAGCAAGAGGCCATCTTTGGTTTTCCTCATGCTGCGTCTCTAACGAATGAAAACTTCCTCCTTTCCTTCTGTCCTTCTGTCCTTCCTGTTAATCTGTCCTTGTACATGGGCAAACAAAACTGGATGAAAAGGTTAAAAGATTAAAAAAACTTTCTCCAATCCTGTCATGGCAAATGAGTGAAAGCTGAGTGTAAGCAAGAAACAGTTTATCAACATGAGCTTTTAATTAAAAAACTGATTAACTTTTACTCCAACAGGAAACTGAGGTGATTCCAGACAGGAAGCTGCTTCAGCAGATTAGCAGGGCAGAGAGCAGCAGCGGCAGCCGGAAGATAGATCCTTACCTGGACTTTTTTCTGGCTCTCGCCATTTGCAACACGGTGGTGGTTTCCATGGCAACAGCTCAGAGACAGAGGGTGAGCGCTCCGTTTACTGTGACTGTGGATGGGAAGCGGAGATGGAGGGTACAGTCAGGAAAGGAAAGATGGACGAAGGATTTGTTCTCTTGAAACTCCCAGTAATCAAACTTACAAAACAATGGCAAACTTTTCATCTAGAAAACATTGTGGAGAATCTATTAATTGTCTTATTCATTATTTTATGGTTTCTATAGATCTATTAACCCAGTGTCCAGCTATTTGGCTACAGTACTGCAGCAAAATCTCCATAATTTAATCAGTAACACACACAACAATAAAGGTTAAATTCTTCTTATTAACCTCAAGGATTCAGTTTAATTTTGAAAGTTTTCTTAAATTGTTTAGCTTTAAGTTTCTGTTCTTTCATCAGTGGTCAGTACTAATTTTCTTTCATCATCTTTTAAAGCCCCAGTTGTAAAGATTCTGAGTCCTCACTAAATTAGCCACAGAGTAAAGGGAGATTTGCAGGGGCAATCAGGGTTGCCTTTATTAATTTTAGTACTCGCTGCTCTCGACTGTGCTGTTCTGAGGTCTGGCAGATGGGAGGAATATGTGGGTTTTCCCCTGAGTTTGTAATTAAAGGTAAAAGCACCAAAAGAAACAGAGTGGAAATGGATGATGAGGGTTTTTTTGTGTTATCCCCATATGGGTGTTTGGGCAAAATGATATGATATAAAAACACTATATGACAAACACGTTTCTGTTTTCTTTGCTTAATTTTTTCAGGTGAGTGGGTTTTCACGCTCCTCTCAGACAAATAACCCACTGGATACTTTGTCCAACCTGGTGAAAAAGTCTGGCTCTCTTCGCCATATTTTCACCTCCTGGCAGCGCAAGCCCGAGAGAAATCGCACCATCACAGTGGACTCAGTTATAGAGGAGGACCACTTTAACCCCCCTGTAAGAATGGAGGGGTCTGGAGACATCAGTGGGCTCCAAACATGTTCGCTCCATGCTCCATCCCACTGCGACAACCCTGCAACGACCTCAGATAATCTCACCTACGAGGCAGAGAGTCCAGATGAGGAAGCCCTGGTGTACGCTGCCAAGGCATATGGCTTCACTCTGCTGGCCCGCACGCCTGACAGCGTGACGGTGAGGCTCCCGTCCGGGGAGGACCTGGTGTTTGAGGTGCTGGACACCTTGACCTTTGACTCCATCAGGAAGAGAATGTCTGTTTTGGTGCGACACCCAATCACCAAAGAGTATGTGCTGTACACTAAAGGTGCAGACTACGCCATCATGGAGCTACTTGGCACACCGTACGCAGGTATGTGCAGGTGAAAGTACAAATACACACATTTATTGCACATTTGTATTTATTAGTCAATCCTAAAATACCCTGGGTGATTTCATAATCCAAAATAAAGCTACTTAAATATATCTGTCATATTATTTCCAGAACATCTCAGTGGGAATCAGAAGACTATAGCAGCAGATACTCAGCATCACCTCGACTGCTATGCTAAAGAGGGGCTGCGTACACTTTGCTTTACAAAGAAGGTGCATAATCAGATATATTAATATTTGCCAGCATCATTTTCTCATACTCAAGGAGCTCTGTTTCATCTTATTCCTGCGTGTGCTGCAGGTTGTGAGTGACAAGATGTATGAAAGCTGGTCAGTGAACAGACAGAGAGCTCTGGCTGCTATGGACAACAGAGAGGAGCTTGTTATGGACACTGCTGTGCAGCTAGAGACAAACCTCTCCCTGCTAGGTGACATACATCAGCCCAACACACATCATTCATAACAAACACTTGAGAAACGTACTGTATGTCTGTGTGATGGGCTCCGTGTGTGAATCATGCCTGACTTTGGATATATGTCCTCCTGCAGGGGCGACGGGCATTGAGGACCGTCTGCAGGAGAGTGTCCCAGACACCATCGTGGCACTGCGGGAGGCAGGGATCCAGGTGTGGGTGCTGACTGGTGACAAGCCAGAGACAGCTGTCAACATCGGCTATGCCTGCAGGCTACTGGAAGAGGAAGACCTGGTGATTAACATGAGCTGCAAAAACAAGGTGAGGAGGCCGCTTTCTGCCTCACCTAAGGTTGGCTGTTTGACTCAGAGCTGCTTTTCTTTACTGCTTATGTGAAATGATAAATGGTGGTACATCTCTGATACATTTCTTAGACAACAATTTCTTTCAAAGAATTTGTTTTCAGTAAATCAAACATGAAATGAAAATGTTGATATATAAAATGTTACGTGATTTACAGCTTACAATATATGCCTGAATGTTTGAGCCACTCAATAGGAGGTGAATGAAGTTTTCAAATTAATCAAAAAGTAAAAATAGTAAAGACCTGAAGCATTAGAAGCTAACACACACCACAAACTCCTTTTTGGACGCCTTTTTAAACAGATTAAGGCAAGACATAATTTATATTTCATTTATCACATACAGCTTGTTTCAGAGGGCAGCAGTGACTTTTTTTTTTGATGGTCATTCAGGACGAGTCACATGTTTTCCGAGCAGTAAGTTCAGGAGGTTCTACCCGTGAGCTTGTCTCCCTCCAATTTAAATGGCCAAACCTTTTTGACCACTTTCTCATTTTAACTAAAGGTCAAACCCTCACATTTTCATCTGAGAAGGATAAGGTGTCAGGTGTGGGCCCTGCTTCTCTGAGGTCATTAAAGATCTGGTAGCTCAGGAATGAGCCCTTCATAACAGCCTGACCATGTCTAATCATCCCCGGCCTCAAATAGACCGAAATTACCTGTTGGCTCTAACGGATACATTGGGAGCTTTCTGGAACAAAGGGACTGCCGCACTCCTCTCAGACGGGACTAGTCATTGATGATGAATGTGTGAGATACCCCCAATACAATATCTACTGCTTTCATATCTAATTACCAGTCTAATATTCAGCCCTCAGAGGAAATTCCCCCTCGCTCATGATCCAGAGTGGAGGCATATTGGTAATGAACTATTTTTACCACCGTAACTCGATGTCCACCGGAGGGATGCATTCCCACAGTCATCAGCCTACCACACCTAATGAAATTTAGCCAGCATTAGATAGACGATATAAAAACAGGATGTGACCCAATTCTTTTTTTCATCATCTCGGTTTTCCTTTTGGCTAAGAGGCTGGAGTTATTTACACACAACAATGATGAGTCTGATGGGACCAGAGCCTCGTAATTGCTTATAGTCAGACGATCATGAACATGACTCAACAGCAGAGTAATGTTTCTTTTGCCAGCACATATCATAATCTGTACTCTCCAATGTCTTTGCCTTTTTTTTGTTTTGTTTTGTTTTGGGGTTTTTTTTTTTTTTGGATTGTAAAAGATGTCACATCCAAATTACAACCTACAATTGTCCTCTTTCATTTTGTATTTTCTTTAGGTCACCACAGACTATCTTGCAGCTCAGTCTAATTAGATCAAACTTTGTAATAGGGCTGCAACAAACACTTATTTGCATTATGAATTAATTTGATGATTATAAAACTCTGAAAATAGCATCTGTTTGGCATTTTTGATTGAAAAATGATCAACTGATTATCAAAATTTTTGGCGATTAATTTTCTACAACTAATTGTTTCGGCTCTAGTTTGGGAAAACTTCCTTAAAATGATTTCAACAAAATGAGCAGATGTTGTCTTCCAGCTGACGTGCACGTCCATCTTGGACTGCACGCTGGAAGAGGTGAGGAGGTACAACGAAGACCCTCGTAATGTGGACACGACCCCAGACATCTCTCTGGTGATCGACGGACGCACCCTGACCATGGCCCTGTCGTCAGACCTGCAGGACCGCTTCGTGGACCTGGCGAAGCGCTGCCGCTCTGTGCTCTGCTGCAGAGTCACACCTTTACAGAAGAGCGGAGTGGTGAAGGTGGTCAGGGAGAAACTCAAGGTCATGACCCTTGCTGTTGGTAAGAAACGTTTGCGGAGCGATTCACCTAATTCCAAATGCATTTATCTGGGACTTTTAATCAGACTTTTATGCAAAACAAAATCAAAAGAAAGCAGTTGTATGAATACAGTGAACTATAAAAACAATTTAAGCTTAATTACCACACAAAAATGTTACTCAGATATCACTTTAAGATTATAGAGATTAAGACACTGTCGCCTCACAGCACCTGCCGGCCAGCTGGGGCCTTTCTTGCGTGGCGTTTGCATGTTCTCTCCGTGGGTTTTCTCCGGTTTCTTCCCTCAATCCAAAGAATGTCAAGTGTCAGCTGGGATTGGCTGCAGCCCCCCACGACCCTCTAAACGATAAGCAAGTACAGTATAGCTACTGGATGGATGGTCCTGCTGAGACACCTAGGCCCTTCAGTATGTTTGGACTTTTGGATGGACATGTATGGTGTTATCTCATGGTAACGTTAGAGTTAATTCAGGTCTTGAGAAATAACTAAGAAAAAGTTTATTATATGTAGAATATGTTTGAAAACGTAGGCAAAATATAGAAAATACAGGGTGTTTTGCATAAAACTCACAATAAATTCCCAAATAAATGCATTTTGAAATAATGAATGTATTAAGACCCACAAAGTCAGCAGGTTTTAATACATTTCTACTGTAACTGCTGTTAAACTGATATTCACTCTGTGGCTTCAGGTGACGGTGCAAATGATGTCAACATGATCCAAGCAGCTGATATCGGCATTGGGATATCGGGTCAGGAGGGCATGCAGGTCTGAAGATAATGAGGTCTCTAGTTTAGAAAATGTTGTTGTTTCTTTCTTCTGCTCTCACTGGCCAAACCTCTTTATCATCTGCAGGCCGTCATGGCGAGCGATTTCGCTATATCTCGCTTCAAACACCTGAAAAAACTTCTCCTGGTTCACGGACACTGGTGCTACACTCGGCTGGCCAACATGATCATTTACTTCTTCTATAAGAATGTGGTGAGTCGTGTATCTACATTAGAGCGCCCTGCTGTCTGAATTAACACATTGCCTGGATTTCTCATCTAATCATCTTCAGCTGAATGTGTTCCCCAGGCCTATGTGAACCTGCTGTTCTGGTATCAGTTCTTCTGCGGCTTCTCTGGCACCGCCATGATCGACTACTGGCTGCTGATTTTCTTCAACCTCTTCTTCACCTCTGTACCGCCCATCATGTTCGGGATAATGGACAAAGACGTTTCTGCAGAGGTGCTGCTGGGTGTTCCTGAACTGTACAGGACTGGACAGGGTGCAGGGGTCAGTGACGCTCCCAAACAATAGTGCAACTCTTAATCCTGAGAGAAACATTAGTAAAATGCAAAGAATACTTTGATAAGTTTGTGATTTTTTATGTATTTAAGCTTGTGTTGTGTTTGTTTAGGAATACAACTTTTTAACGTTCTGGGTCTCCATGCTCGATGCCTTCTACCAGAGTCTGGTGTGCTTCTTTATTCCGTACCTGGTAAGAGAAACGTTTGAATTCCTCATCTTTGATTACACATTGTGCAAAGTTGCCTCTGTCATGGTGCATCCTCTGAGTTACCAGTTGTTTTACTGGTTTACTGCTTTCTACCTTAAAACATGTGTTTTTTCCCCCCAGGCTTACCAGGATTCAGACATTGATGTTTTTACCTTTGGGAGTCCTTTGAACACAATTTCTTTATTTACCATCCTGCTGCATCTGTCAATAGAGATCAAAGCCTGGGTGAGTGCTGAACTAATGGATATCTATTTCTAGATATAATCACTGTATACTTCCAGTGAGCCAAAACTCTTTGCATTAAAGAGTTTCAGTCAGTATGTATTTGAAACTAATAAACCAAATGATTATTTGTAAAAACTGGTAACGTAACATAAATGTTTAACATCCACTGTGTTTTTAAATGATGCAATACAAAAATTACCAGATCATCTTTTACTAATGAGGCTATTATCAATATATCTAATTGCTTGTTTTATGCATCTGCCTTGCAGACGGTGGTTCACTGGGTAATCATGCTGGGCAGTGTGGCGTTCTACTTCGCTGTGACACTTGCCTATAGCGGCACCTGCGTCACCTGTAACCCTCCATCCAACCCGTACTGGATCCTCCAGAGCCAGATGGCTGACCCCATGTTCTACCTTATCTGCATCATCACTACTGTGGTGGCTCTGCTGCCCAGGTACCATCAGTGTTATCCTCCCTGTGTCTGTCACCAGAGGGGGGATAGTAATTTAATGTGCCCTTGTCATTGTTACAGACTAGCTTTTTTTTATGTATTTGTATTTATTTGAATACTTTCTGACATCTGTAATTCTGCTGGAGGGATTTTCTAGATTCATCTTTTAATTGTAAATCAAATGTACCTGCCTTGCTCTATTGCATATCTTTAAAGAGCATATAAGCAGCAGATTGTGACTTTTATCCTACACAGATGTGCTGGTAATTCACAGTCAGGAGGAGGTTAAATTAAAGTTTGCGCCTAACTTGTTTTTCCATCATCGGATGCCTCACTGGCTCTTACAAGTTGACCATATGTAACTAGGGCTGCAACTAACTATTATTTGTCTTAATCAATTCATTATTTTGTCTTTGAAATGTCAGAAAATAACAAAAAACAAAAAAAAAAACAAATGGCCATCACAGTTTCCTAGTGCCCACGGTAACGTCTTCGAATGTGCTGGTTTGTCCGGCCAACAGTCCGAAACCCAAATATATTCAATTAACTATGATACAAAACAGAGAAAAACAGGTGCCCATTAATTTTCTTTTGACTGACTAATTGATTACTCGACTTATTGTTTCAACTCAATATGTAACTAAAAGTTAGAGTAATCTTTAGAGCTGTCACTTGCAGCTTGCAGTCTTATTTCTATTTAACATCACTTCCCAATAAGAAACAGAAACATTCTTCTTATTTTTATTTATTTATTTTTTAAAATCTAATTTAACTTTTTTTTCGTGTGAAATGCTGGATACTTTCACTACTTTAGGCCTCTAAAAATCCTACAAATAAAACATAAAACAATCAGCAAAGGAAAAATGACTCCACCCCAGTGGTGGAAAGTAAATAAGTACATTTACTCAAGTACTCAACAATTTTGAGGTACTTGTACTTTACTTGAGTATTTCCATTTGATGCTACTTTATATTTCTACTCCACTACATCTCAGAGGGAAATAATGTACTTTTTACATCATTACATTTATCTAATAGCTTTAGATCTGCGATTAATAATACAAAATATAATCAACAAATAAATTATGATGTATTATTAGTGGTTAAGATGAGACTTTATTGATCCTCGGGGGAAATTCACAAGCTTCCCTGCAGAACATAAAGTAATTAAAATAAGCCCCACCTAAAGCGATGTAAACATTAATGCATTAATAATTATGATTCAATAATATCATATATATTATTCTGAAAATGCAACATTCGGCATAATGAGTACTTTTACTTTTGGTACTTTAAGTATATTTTAATGCTAAATAGATAATCTATGATGAGGGATCACAAGCAGCTCATTTTAAGGGGTCACATTGAGTCAAAGAGGTCGGAAACCACTGTTCTAGTCTGCCTCCACCCCTGTTTAAACCCAATCAACCTCATAATTATATTATTTATGTATTATTTTTGGAGTATGTATTTGACTCACACAGATCATTAACTGCTGTGTAATTGTTAGGTTGTTATGGTGCATAGACAGTCTAGGCTGATTTGTAAGTAAATAATGTTAATTGTGAAGTTCAGGAACGACTGCACCGCGGCTCGGTCTTCCTCCTGGTTGCTGATGCGTCTCAAAGTGCTGATATTTAGAGGGAATGCTCTGATTTACATCAAAGGGCCGCATATTTTTCGCTGGCCTACTTTCTCACCACCACACTCTCTCCCCCAGGTACATGTTTCACGTGCTGAGGAACTCTATCGCCCCCTCCCCGCTCGTGCAAGCCAGGCACCTGGACCGACTGGACCCTTCCACGAGGGACCAGTGGATCAAGGAGTGGAGGAGCTTCAGGGTCAGAGGGCAAGTCAAACGCTCCAGGCTGTCTACCCCACCCTCTCCCACCCTGGAGACCCCTGCCGACATGTATCCCCAATCTCTCACCACCTCTGATATCATGGGGGATGAATTCACACTGAATGTCTTCACTGAAAACTATCAGAGTCCTCTACACACATGAGAAACAGAGACTCGTTGGCAAATAAGATGATTATTTATTCAGAAAATTGTAAATATTCTGAACTCACGCAACACTCATGAGTGGATTTATCCCAGTATAGAGTTATGTTTCTTTTTTTTTTTTTTTTGGGGGGGGGTGGGGGGTGGTCTTACATAAAAGCAATCAGGGAGAAATACTCTTCCTCTCTGACTTGTGACAAATCATCGATTGGGGTGACGAGTTAATTTTGTAACAAAAAGCGTGTAGGGCCCTCTCCTCCTTACTCTCCTCATAACAAGCTGCCATAGTGAACACATAAGCCTGTTACTTTCCTGATGGGTTTTCAGAGCACAGTGGTAACCCAATTAGTCATGCCACCCACCCCTCCAAAATGTGGCACTTTTCCAGAACAAAATGCTTAGCTGGTTTAATATATTCCTCTCACCTAGATACCCTAAACAGTCACAATGCATCCTGTCACTGAGGCAAACACACGTGAGGTTTACAGATTTTCCATTAAATTTGCCTGTATAAAAAATGAATGTTTTTATAGGCTGGGCCTGTGACTAGTTTTCTGTATTTTTTTTTTTTTGTATATCTGTAAAATTTGCTGTGGAAATACATGCAAAACAATCAAATGTTGTTGTTTTTCCTAAGTGTGTGTGTGTGTGTGTGTGTGTGTCAAGTTTCATCTTATTCCAGACGCAGCATCTCGATCAAACAAGCAACAAGGTAAATTCAGAAGAATCAGAAGAAAAGGCTTCTTAACTACAAAGTCTGATGCTTTTTTTAAAAATGGAAATGGAGTGTGCACAAGCTGAATCCACTTGTAAAAAGGGCTGAGTTATCATTGGCACACTTCATTCTACAGTAGCAGCTCTGCTTATATAAGGTCCCACTGCCTCCAGTTAGATCATTGCTGCTCCCTAGTGTTGAAATTTAAGAGCTGCAGAAAGGTCAAATGGGACAAAGTCAGAAAGATGAGGCTTGATTGTATTATAGCCACGAGAACACGTAACATTTATTGAGGATTAAATACAGCATAAGTAAAATAAATAGCAGTTACATAGAAGCAGACCTGAGCAAGCCTATCACTGCTGCACATACCTGAAAACCATGTAAACATTATGTGATAAATAATTTACATTTAAAGGTTGGGTAGGCAGTTTTCTTTTGGCGTCATTGGGCAAAAATGACATATTAACCGTGCAGCATATTGTAATTCAAGTGGTCTGAGTGCAAACCTCTACTTCAGCCCCCCCCCCTTGGCTCTGTCTTCAGGCTTCGGAAAATCTAGCCCGTGACGGTAGACTTTAGCCAATCACAGGTTATTTCAGAGAGACGGTGCGTTTTTATTGGCTAAGCTACAAGAGCAGATGTGCGTGCACGTCCCTTCAGACGGTGAAAGCCTTATTGAATTGTGAAAAATCCTGCCGAAAATCCTGAAACTTGTGATATATTTCCAACACCTCCTTTGCCTACAGTGGTGTATAGTACAAAACAGCATGTCCCAGCTCCACACGGAGCTTCAGGCTCATTATGTTTGATGTCATGGCGCTCGTAACGACGAGTGGCAAAGAGGCATGATGACAAACAGTGGGGAATAACTTTTGACGGGGGACAGTGGCGTGTGTGTGTGTGTGGTGTACTAGCCTCTCATCCCGCTGCTGGACGGCGTTGCAGCTGCCTCTGAAGCCTGGGGTGCTCTGCTCTGCGGCCGCGAAGCGCTGGATGGGCGTCTTTGAGAAAACAGGTCGCGGTCTCGGTGAGGTTCACGCCGTGGAGAGCGAGCCCTACAAGGGATACGGTTTCGCAGGGGAACCGACTCCTTCTGCTGCCTGTCGAAGTTGTGGGTTTGGTGGGAGGGGCTTAGCGGAGTGATAGGAGGCAGCAGAGAAGAGAGGAGAAAGGTTTTGCCTAGGTTGCACAGGTTTTGCCTACCCCAGCTTTAATTGACAAATGAACAGATACAAGGCAAATCTTTACATTTGTTTTAATGTATCACGTAGTACTGGATACTGTGGGCCTGTTTTGTTTAATGCACCAGAACTATTTTGCACAAAAATAATGTGTACCTTGTGGTAAAAAAAATATGATGTAAAAAAAATGAAACCCTAACTATCAGATGTTTGGCACAAAGGCCTCTATTTTAAACACAGTAAAGACATCCGGCATGGAAAACGGAAACGTTCAACTGCTTTAGCCAGTGCTCCTAGATAAACAGGGTTGATCATCTATAATAAAAAATAAAAAGCTCAAAAATAGCTTCAATAAATATTTTTTCATTTCACGTCCTGCATATTTCTGATGAAAACCTGTGAAAACAGAACTTTAAAAGAAAAACACTTTAACACTGTTTCTAGCGTTACTAACTATAGGTGATCATCGTTCATTGTATTACAGCGTCCATTTTGTTGTTTGGTTGTGATTTATCTTTTTCTTGAGGATTACTGGACAGAAGATGACAATAACGAAAAACGTTACACGGAGATATCTGCAGTGCAGCAAGAATGGAGTTTGATAGTTTAACTATAGTCTCATCAACTTAGATTTCAGACTATAAGCATAGAACATAAGCTTTAAATGCCAATTTGAATAGCAAATCAAATCAATTTCAGCAGTGAAAAAAAGCAAAATGAAAACATCTGTTGACCTGACAGAGGATCATCAGTATTAATGGTTTAGATGTCTAAAGCATAAAGAGTTCAGTATGTTATAAAACCATTTAAAGGCTTCAAATTAAAGAACATACTTTCAGATATTTTAACTGACGTTCAATAATTGAAAACCAAATTAAAATGTTGTAGTTTAGGATGAAATATTAAAGTCTCCACTGACACAAACATAAATAGACAAGAATACAAATGACCCATTGTGTTTTACATGAAGGCGTGACTCTCTGACTCAACTGGAAACTCTTGGTCTCTCTGGGCTGCAGTAGTATCACTATCAATGCTCTCTCTACCAACAGCTGGATGCACCGAGTCCAGGCAGGATCTCTGTATCCTCAAACTGTATCCTGGGAAATGTAGGAAATCACTAACTTAAGCAGGAGTAGATGAGACAATTTGAGACTTAGAGGGATTTAGCAGTAAGGTAAAAAACAACATTTCACCACAAAATAAGACCTGTAATTCACTGAACAACATACACTGGTGATATGTGAAAACGTAGAAGCACATGAAGGTGGAACCTTTAAAAAGTCGATTCAGCGTGTGAGATGCTGCTCGGGATAAATGATGAAGTGTGATGCTTTTAACATAAGCAACCAGCAGACGGCAGACTCACATCCTTTACTTGCAATGGTTGAAAGGTTGCAGTGAGAGAATGTAAATTCAGACCATCCTTCACAGGCTGAGAGAGCCTACTACATCCAAAATCTCACATCACAATATCATAGATGTGCATAGAAAGAAAGCTGAGTGCTTGCGGGGTAGCCAGACAGAAATCAGTCTGCCAATGTTTTTAAGTGAGAGCAATATTAGTCTTACACCAAATTCACAGCAGGTAAAAATACAAGTGACAGCTTCAGAAATGACCCACCTTCTAGTAAGCCGGCCAAGAGCACTGATGACAGAGAATCTGTCTCTCGCCTACGTCTTATCCAAAAAGAGCAAATTACTCTGCAGTCTGATACTGAAGTTGAACAGTAAAGTGTGTAACTGTGGGCACACTCTCATGTAAGCGTCGTAAAGAAAGTATCCATAAAAGTCAAGTACTTCATTAACAGCCCTCCACTCTGGCTTCATGTCAGCCTACCAGGTGGGCATCATATCAGGGAACCACATGCGGCCCAGGTGCTTGGACACCTCACTGTGGATCTGCTCCATGTTGTAGCTGCTGTCTGGGATCAACACCTCCTCCATGATTGACAGCTGAGTCAGCCTGCCCCCGCACATCTTTACAAACTCCACAAAGCCACTGCAGGTCACTTCACACTCGCCTAGCCCGATGGCCGTCAAGCTTTTGCAGCGTTCGGCGATACAGATCAGCTCCTCATCCAGGGGCTCGAGGCCGTTGGCGCACACCACCAGCTCCACCAGCCGAGGGCAGTTCAGTCCGATGCGGCCCAGCATCTCCTTGCTGACTGCCCGGCCAAAGTACAGGTGGGTGACGGGAGTCTCCTCACAGAAGAAGGGCTCAAACTCCTCCTCATAGAGGAAGAAGTACATGACGATGTTGACCTTGGGTGAGTGTCGGACCAAAGCCTCCCAGCTGCTTCTTTTGATGGTGTGAAAGTGTGTCTGGCCGGGGTTTTCGCTCACCACGTCAATGCGCAGGTGCTCCAAGTGGACGTGTTTTTCAGAGGAGAGGGCAAGCAGGAGCTCATCACTCAGGAGGTGGTAGTTCAACGCCAGCTCCCTGAGTCCATGGCACTGGTCTGCAACACACAGGATACCTGAGGACAGAAAGAGAAGTCTGAACATCTGAATGTCAACAGATGCTTTAAAAAAAACAAATAATCGGCGCGGCTGTAGGGATGGATTGCCATTAATTATGTATAGGCATTCATTGTCCCCAGAGGATGAATCCTACCAATTTTGGTGATCCACTGACTTTCCCTCTAGAACCACCATGAGGTTGGCATTTTTGTTTTTGAGTGAAATGTCTCGACAACAGCCATTCCTTAGCCTGGAAATCCTATTAGCCTGTTTTATTTGCTCTGGCAGATGCATTTGCGAATTCGCCTGGCGATGTCAGGCTATACATTCATGCTCCCCTCAGGAAAAACTGTAACCACTTTGGTCCTCCCTTCACTTTCCATGTAGCATAAAATTAAAGTGTTTGGTTTATTACCAAATATCTGCAATATAATGACATTCCCATCAGCCTCAGCTGTACTGTGTTTAGTGCTCACTAGTAAATGTTAGCATGCTAACCTGCTAAACCAAGATGGTGAACATGATAAACATTACAGCTGCTAAACATCAGCACATTAACATTGTCATTGTGAGCATGTTAGCATGCTGATATTAGCATTTAGCTCAAAGCACTGCTGCGCTTAAGTAGTGCCCCACTCTTAGTCTTGTTTGAAACTTATTTGGCTTGCATGGAGCGTCCTGGTGGCCTAGGAATTTAAGACACTGACCAATGTCCCTGTTAGAGCCCGGCTAGGGACATTTGTTGCTTGTCATTCCCCTTTCCTCTCTCTTCTCATTTCTGGTCCACTCTCTACTGTGCTAACTAATAAAAGCAAAACAAGGAAATTCCTTTTAAAAAAAGTAGAGTTACCTGCTGGGGAGACATGAGGACAGCTGCTCATCTTCAGCAACTTCAGGGTGTCACTGTTGTTGGCAACCAGCACCTTCAGGGACGGGTCGTCCACTGGCGTATCATCAATCTTGATGGAGGACAGGGACTTG